>LTAE01008136.1:0-21206 GCA_001647135.1 Pontederia paniculata | reverse complement strand
TCTCCATCCTTTGTAACAAAGGTGTTGCCTTCGGTCGCCCATTCCTCATCATTGGACAACCTCTCCAGTTAAGCCTTTTACTCCGGTTGTCCTTCCTTCATCTCTGGTCGATCGTTCAAACCTGATCCCTCTTCTCATGCACCTTCCTTCAATATAGGTCGATCACTCTATATTCTTAGGACGACCGCTGCACACATATGCTTCTTCTGAGATGTCTTCCATGTGCATTGGTCGTCCATTCTTTTAGCTTCGGTCAATCTAACAACTTCTGAACTTGAGTCAACCTGTTACAGAATTCAGCTCAACAAGTTCATTAGTACAAACTAAGTTCCCTTACAAATTTGTGATCATCAAAACACTCTTGGGATCCTAGATTCAACACGATGACTAAACATGGGGCCAGGTCGGCGGAACCTGGCTAAGTGGACATGTGACCCTTAGCTCTGTGGGCAGATCAGGTGGCTGCATTATAGGACGACGAGCTGATTTACTCGAGGTTCTTGAGTTTTGGGTCGATCGATTTTCAGTATAAGTACAGGCCCGCAAGAGGACGGATGGACAACTGTACCTTTTCTTGTGTGTATATGGCCTACTCACAGCAGACCTCCGGAGCACGGTATGGAATGAGCTGAGCACTAGCCGCACCCTCTTCCCAGGGTGCTGATGGTTGATTGGAGGGGATTTCAATGTCACGCTCGACATCGAGGATCGACTGATCCCCTAACACGCGAGGGACTCGAGAGAGGAGGGGTTTCGGGACTTCATTGAGACCCATTCGCCGTTGGACTTTCCACGAACGAATTGCAGGTTCAGCTGGAGGAGTTCAGCGACATCATCCTCCCGCTCGAGGATCGATCATTTTCTAGGTTCACTGGAGCTAGCAGAGGCGCACCAGCTGTCAAATGCTCAGGCTGTGGAGAGACCCTTATCTGATCACACACCACTCATGTGGCGGTCCAATGAGGGTCAATCCACCAGCTCATTTTTCCATTTCGAGCACTCCTGGCTCCTCGAGGACGAATTTCGGGAGCAAACTGCA
The DNA here is from genome assembly GCA_001647135.1 of Pontederia paniculata. Classification (NCBI taxonomy): domain Eukaryota; kingdom Viridiplantae; phylum Streptophyta; class Magnoliopsida; order Commelinales; family Pontederiaceae; genus Pontederia; species Pontederia paniculata. Next base: position 20,167 of record LTAE01008136.1, on the reverse strand, counting down.
GTCCAGTGGCCTTCCACCACGCCAGCGGATTTAGCGACAAAGACACTAGCCAATCGACTGATAGCACTCCGATATTTTCTCAAGAGATATCAGAGACAAATCAGAGAGGCCAGGGAGGCAGGTCGTGCCGAGGCCTTGATGGGAGTATCTCGCCTAGATTTGACAGAGGACTCTCGTGACCTTTCACCCCAGGAGGTGGCAGAGAGGTGGCACCATCAGGCAATTACTGAGGCTGAAGAAAGAAAGGTGGAGATCCAGTGGCGGCAACAGTCACGTCAGACATGGTTACAGGAAGGTGATGCCAACACGAGGTTCTTCCACCTTTATGCAAGCAGTCGTTGCCGTGCCAATCAGATAGACAAGATCGTGGTGCAGGGTGTACCGGTCACAGGGCGCACCCGAATTGGGGAAGCCATTGCAGCTCACTACAGGGCGACCTCGAGGAGAGCACCTCCACCTAGGTGGCGGTGGTTGGCTCGAGATCTCCCCCTTTTGACAATGACCAGATTTCATCTTTATCGCAGGCATTCTCGGAGACGGAGGTCACAAAATCCTTACGTGATCTTAATGACGAGGGCTCCCTAGGGCCCGATGGCTTCCTAGTGTTCTTCTACAATGAATTTTGGCCAGTAGTCAGGTCGAATGTGATGGTAGTCATCCAAGAGTTAGCTAGGGAAATAGGGGCTTTGAGCGCCTCAATCAATTCCTGTTATTCATGCTCCCGAAGCGTACACCAGCAGAGGAGATAGGAGACTTCCACCCGATCGCGTTATCCAATGCCATTTACCTCATTGTCGCTAGGGTACTTGCAAATCGGTTGCAGGACATCTTGGATGACTTCATTCACCCAATGCAGTCAGCCTTCATATGTGGTAGAGCTATCACGGACAGTTACACCGTTGCGTCGGAAGTCATTACGGCGTGGCACCGCATAGGGACACAAGGCTTTCTTTGGAAGGTAGACTTCTCAAAAGCCTATGACTCCGTCTCATGGTCCTTCCTATGGCATTCTATACGGATTCGAGGGTTCCCTTAGATTTGGATTTCTTGGATGAAGCGCTGCATATGCACAACATCCTTTTCAGTTCTGGTTAATGGGAGACCTACTGGAGGTTGGGTCCAACAGCAACGTGGGGTACGACAGGGTTGTCCGCTAGCTCCCATGCTTTTTCCTCTTGACAGTGGACGCCTTAGCCCGGTGCACCTTCTCCTCGTGCCATGCGGGCATTATCAGAGGCTTCTCCTTAGATGGGGGTAGGGGTAACCTAGTCCATTACTTCAGTAAGCCGATGACACAATCTTTTTGATTGAGGGATCAGCCAGAAAGGCGCATCGGACTACGATCCTGGTGGAGTTGTTTGGAGCTGCCTCGGGCCTGCAAGTCAATCATGCCAAGTCATCACTGTCCCCTTCGGCATGACACTCGAAGAGGCAAAAGAATGCAGTATGGAGCTGCGGACACCGGCGTGCACGGTACTGGTGACATATCTAGGGCTCTCACTATCTGACAGGTACATAGGCTCACGCAGTTGGACACCTGTTATTGAGCGTATGGAACATCGATTGCAAGGTTGGAGTTCAAGCGTGCTATCCCGGGGTGGACGCCTAGTCCTTCTCAAGGCCGTACTCTCGTCACTCCCCATTTACTACATGTAAATCCTCCGCATGCTAGCCCAGGTGGAGCGTCGTATGGACACATTGCGGAGTAGATTCTTCTGGCAAGGCAGCGGCGCAGATCGATCAGGGGTCCACTTGATAGCCTGGAGAGAGATTTGTCGCCCCATCACACTGGGCGGGCTTGGGGTCATAAACCTCCGCTGGACCAACCTAGCACTTCTCGCACGTTGGGTTGGATGTATTATGGGACCAGGGATGGACTTATAGAGTGAGGTATTCTTTGCATCATACGAGAGAGACCTCTCATGGGACTCCAGACCAAACCTTCTCCGCGGACCATCAGCTTCTTGGCGGGGAGTGGCCACCATTCTCTCCCAAGTGCGACAACTCTTCTGCGTCTCACTAGGTTCTGGCGTCGGCTTCTCTTTCTGGAACCATGAGTGGACGCCAGGGGAGACTCTTGCAATGACATTTTCCAGACTTCACGCACTTTCAGCAGATCTGACAGGGACAGTGGCTGATTTTTGGTCGGCACATGGCGGTCCAGGGGGCAGCTCGTGAGCGCCACTTTGAGGAGCTTCTCAGACTCCTTGATCGGATCTTGAGGTTTCACCCAGATTTATCTAGAGTAGACAGTTGGGTATGAATCTCTGGCGGTTACTCGGCAAGAGGAGCATACAATTGACTGCTTCCGAGAGGCCCAACATCAGTGGAAGTCAGTGTGGACACTACACACATCTGGCGCACATGCACACCGCTTAAAGTTAGGATTTTTGCCTGGCTTTTGCGTCGTGGGAGGCTCCTTTCCAGAGTTTACAAGGCTAGATGGGCGCCAGAGGCAGATGCCAGATGCGCGTCATGCAGCCTAGAGGAGGAGGACATTGATCATCTCTCTTTTACCTGCCCCATTGCGTGAGAGACATGGCATTGTTTGGGACTCACAAATATTTACTGTACTGGAGCAGCTGTTCTCTGGGACTCACTCAGGGCACTTGGTACACGTCCAGACACGGGTTGGCGACGGTCATGGGCATGTGGTCTAGCTGCCATGTGGGCGATCTGGTTGCAACGGAATCACACCATCTTTGAGGGAGAAAGATGTTACGTTGACAATATTGTACACCATGCATCTTTTTTTATTCGAGACTGGGGTTCTGGTTAATCATCCTTTTGGTTTTTGATGGCTCCGGCTTTGGAGGGGCCTTTTACACACTTGTACATTTTGTCTTTTAATACAAACAAACAGCTGCTATAATTTGTAGTTGTTCTTCCATGCATAAAAAAAGCAATGTCGGCGACGACATTGGCTTTGTCGAGCTTGTAGTTGAGGACAGTGGTAGATTTTTGGTCGGCGCATGGCGGTCCAAGGGGCGGCTCGTGAGCGCCAATCTTCAGGTCCGTGCTGTCAGACCGCCACTTTGAGGAACTTCTCAGACTCCTCGATCAGATCTTGAGGTTTCACCCAGATTTATCTAGAGTAGACAGTTGGGTATGGATCTCTGGCGGTTACTCGGCAAGAGGAGTTTACAATCGACTGCTTTCGAGAGGCCCAACATCAGTGGAAGTCAGTGTGGACATTACACATCTGGCGCACATGCACACCGCTTAAAGTTAGGATTTTCGCCTAGCTTTTGCGTCGTGGGAGGCTCCTTACCAGAGTTTATAAGGCTAGATGGGCGCCAGAGGCAGATGCCAGATGCGCGTTATGCAGCCTGGAGGAGGACATTGATCATCTCTCTTTTACCTGCCCTATTGCGTCAGAGACATGGCATCGTTTGGGACACAAATATTGACTCTACTGGAGCAGCTGTTCTCTAGGACTCACTCAGGGCACTTGGTACACGTCTAGACACGGGTTGGCGACGGTCGTGGGCATGTGGTCTAGCTGCCATGTGAGCGATCTAGGTACAACGGAATCACACCATCTTTGAGGGAGAAAGATGTTACATTGACAATATTGTACACCATGCATCTTTTTTTATTCGAGAGTGGGGTTTTGGTTAATCATCCTTTTGGTTTTTTATGGCTCCGGCTTTGGAGGGGCCTTTTACACACTTGTACATTTCGTCTTTTAATACAAACAGACAACTGCTATAATTTGTAGTTGTTCTTCCTTGCATAAAAAAAGCAATGTCGGCGACGAAAATCCTTTGACCTTGCTTGCTTTGGTGAGAGTTTCTCCTGCGTCTCGATGTAGCTCATTGCGACATTGTCCGTTCTTACTACAAAATGTGATCCAAGTAGATAGTGCCGCCACGTCCTTAGGAAGTGGACGACGACGATCATTTCCCTCTCTTGCATGGCATAATGCAATTTCACGTCGTTGAGTTTGCAGCTCTCGAACGCCACGGGTTGCCCCTCTTGCATATGGACGCCCCTATCTCAAAATTGGATGCATCCGTTTGGATTTCATAGGGCAAGAGGTGATTTTGCAGAGCCAGCACCGGTTCCTTAGTCATGGTTGTCTTCAACTTGTCGAACGCCTTCTGGCAGTCAGACATCCAATCCCAATGATGGGCCTTCCGAAGGAGGTTCGTCAAAAGGGTTGTCACATGGGAGTAACCCTTTACGAACCGCATATAGTAGTTTGTGAGACCGAGGAAGGATCGCAACTCAGAAACCCGCTTGGGCGGTTCCCACTCCTGGATAGCATGAATCTTCTCCCCGTCCATCTTCAGTTGGCCACGCCCGACGACATGCCCCAGAAATTGCACATCTAGTTGCACGAAGTCACTCTTCTCCCATTTGACATAGAGCTCGTTCTGCCGCAACACCTCGAACACTTGGTGAAGGTGTTTGACATGCTCCTCCATGGTGCAGCCGTAAATCATGATGTCACCGAGGTAGACCACCACGAACCGATCGAGGAAGGGTTGGAGGACCATGTTCATCAAAGTGCAGAAGGTTGCGGGAGCATCGGTGAGGCCAAATGGCATCACCAAGAACTCGCAAGAGCCATACCGTGTGACACACACCGTCTTCTGCAATCCTTTTCAGACTTGTTAGTAACTCGAACGAAGGTCCAGCTTGGTGAACCATCTTGCTTCGCCCAGTTGGTCGAACAAGTTCGCCACAAGAAGGATGGAGTACTTGTTCGTCACCTCAACTTGTTGAGGGCCGATAGTCTATGCACATTCGGAGAGTTTCGTCATGCTTCTTTTGAAAGAGAACTGGAGTACCATAAGGCGATTTGGAGGGCCGCAAGAATCATGGTTCAGCAAGCTCCGCTAGTTTCTTCCTTAGCTTCGCAAGCTCGAGCGGAGCGAGTCGATAAGGAACTCCAGCATGTGGTTTCGCTCTTGGGTCCAAATCGATGACATGGTCCACTTCACGCTTCAGCGGCAATCGTTTGGGAAGTTCCGAAGGCATGACATCCGCCTTTTGGATCCAGGATCACCAAAGAGTTCGTCAGAAGGAAGACACATGACGCTATGTGTCTTAGGAACCTCATCCCCGACACGACGTCGTAGTCGTCCACTGGTGCCATAGTGGCGTCAAAGCTTCTCGACCACTTGCCGATGCGGACCTTCAGGTCAAGTGCCATCCCTCCTTTGTTTCTTTCTTGTTGTGGCAGTACATGACATCTATGACACTTAGGATATGCATTAAGCTCATGCATACCTCCTTTGTTTCTTTCTTGTTGTGGCAGTACATGACATTTACTATCACCTTTTATGAGCAACCGCTCATCCAATGAGGACCCTTGCAAATGTAGCAAGGATTTGGCGGCTTCCCTTCTCACTTTTCCTTCTCACTTGAATTTGTTGGGCTTCTTGTCAGTGTCCCTTGCCGTGTCACTAAAAACATTTGGCTTTCCTCTGTTTGGAAGCTTTGACTTCTGTAGCCCACCATTAGTGCTGTCGAAGGCCCCGTTTGGGGATGGAAACCAGGCCAAAAGTTGGGCTTGATTTTCGTTGGTTCCGCCAAACGATGTGATGTTTGGCGAAACCAACATAGGACCTGAACTCGGGGTCACATGACCCCAAGTTCAGGAGTTTTGGTCTTTGTAAAATGCAAGAACTAATTGGTTTCTACAAAATGCAGGAACCAATTTTTTTTTATTTTTATCTTTTTTTTACGTGATATTTTTTTTGACGTGACAAACTTTTTTTTATTATCTCTCTTCACTCTCTCTTTAATCTTATTTAATAAAATTAACTTATATTTTTATTTATTAATTATTAAATATTATAAAAAGTTACTATTATTTTTAAATTTAATAAGCTATTTTTACTATTTGTTATTATTTTTCCTAAATTATTTTACTTATTTGACTTTTCACTATTTTTTATTATTTTGCTTAAATTATAATTAAAATTTTCCTAATTATTTTATTATATTATACATAATATTTAATTTATATCATTTATTAAAATTTTTAAAGAAAAATATTTTATTATATTATCTTAAATATATACATAAAAATAATTTATTATTATTACCTTTTTATTCAAATAAACTTATTATCTTCATTAAAAAAATATTGGTTCTTATCGATTCCTATATTTTATCCAAACACACATTAGAATTAATCTATCAAATCAACTTTTTAGTTCTCATATTACTTTTTAGTTCATCCAAACACCCATAGATTCAATCTATCAAATCAACAAATTCTTGGAATTTCATAGAACTTAAGTTCTCGGATCCAAACGGCACCAAAGAGTTTTGATGGCATGTAGCTTGTCTTTCAGTACTCCATAAGCGACTAAGCAAAAACAACTAATGAGCTAAGGTTAGGGAACTTTAAATGCTCCAATTTCACCCGAGCTCATAGCTTTAAATCCTTGACGAAGATGGCAAGTAGCGTAAATTCGTCTACTCTATAATTCTAAAGGCGGAGCTCCATGAAGTCTTTCACATACTCCTTGAACTTACCCTTCTAGCTGGTGTTGAATAAGAAAATCTTGATCTCCAATCTTGACATGGTGGGGCAGAAAAGTCTAGAGTTTGTGATTGAACTCCTCTCATATCTCAATGGGTTCCACCATTCCGTGGTAGACGTCTTTGCTAAGGTAATGAATTCAAGTATGACATTATTGTATGTCTCAAGCGCGTCTAAATACTAGTTTTTGTATTGAATGCAAGTAGTACGAGGAAGTGTAGATGCTCTCCTATACTATACCACCGCTTTAGGCTAGAGTGATGACGCTTGGTGTGGAGAACCATCATGGACATACTCAGGACGAAAAGTTAGGAGGAGGTAATACATACAGTAAAAAAAATTAAGAGGGACCAAAATTTCAATACTAGACCTCAAAATAGTAACTAAAACTCCTTAATCACTACATCAATTAAATAATCTTACTTTTTTATTATTTTATATATTAATTATATCTACTAGTATATATATATATATATATATATTATATATCGAAAAGTTGGGAGGGTCGAGGTTCTCCCATACTATATCCGTCCACCGAGGACCATCACAAGAGATGCAACCTAACTTCACTATATTTACAAGAGTACCACTAGAAAGCTGACAAAAGAACTTAAGAAAATGCTTCGAAAGAAAAATATAGATAACTTGAGCACGTCATGGAGCGGCCCAGGACTCCTGCGTGGTGACTCAGGTCACCATGCCATTAACATGATAACATGCCTCGTGGTGCTGCCAACAGATCACACGCCTGACCTTGCTCATCTTGACACGATGCAACTTTTTGCACAAAAAAATCCTTTTTTTCCTACGGAACCCTCCCCCTCGCTCGTTCTCCACGTCACATTTCCCCAATCTCTCAGTTAGTGGATCCTCTTACGCTCCCAGCTCTTCTTAATTCTCATACTCAAATTCTCGATTTAGTTTACGTTTTCATTCTCTTAATCACTTCACAATTCAAATTACATCTCAAATACGCAAAGTTGCTAATTTTAGCATTTTGTTAAGTATATTTAAGTTATCCTTTTAAATATTTATATGTTTTATTATGCTAAAGTGACTACTACAGTCATATTTATATGTTTTATTATGCTAAAGTGACTACTACATTCATAATAACGATATATTAGGTGCATATACAGGATATTTAATCTTATAACTCATATGTAGAAGTTGTACAAGATTAATCAGACAATTAGTAGGGAGAGTTTAATTAAGAAACACCCTTTGTATATATATATCGAGAGAGAGAGAGAGAGAGGAGAGAGAGAGAGAGAGAGAGAGAGGTAGAATCTCGAATTCATTCCCTCCTTCCTAATCGAGGTAAAATCTCCAAGTCATCCGGATCGCATTTTGTATAGTTATAAGTTAATTTTTTAATCAGTTTAAAAACCTTGCACATCCGGTGATCACTGTGCAGGCGCGGCGGTAGGGGTTGACCCGCGCCTGCGGCCTGCAGTTGTAGTAGGACTGGCCGCGGTGGCTGCACGGCACGCGATTCTTGAGGAGGGCATAGTAACTGATGTACCTGCTGCGTCTGTGCAGACTGCGCCGGCTCAACTCGGACTCCACCTCCTTCTCCTCGTCCTCGTCGATGCATTCTCCGACGAGGCCGTCGCACCCCGGCGACACCCAGTCCCCTGCTTCCAATTCGCTAGCAGTGACGAGCCATTGATCCTTAGAGGAGGCTACGGTGGCCGCCACCCCGGTCGTCGACCACGTGGCCACGACGGCCACGGCCAGCAGGAGCAGGAGGAACGTACGACGACAAGCCATGCATGCACCTCGAAGGACGCGGAGCGTAAGGTGAAGATGGACGGGGTGCAACAATAGCTTAAGCCTTGGGGGGCCCTGGTCCCTTCCCTTCCCTTCTCCTGGAGCAGAAACAGAGAGGTGGAGAGGAGGAAAGGAGGAGGGAGAATGGAGAGGAAAGAAAAGGGGAAGATAGAGTTGTGTTTAGGATGTGAGAGGAGGTGCGTTTTTTGCAGGGTGGCCGCTAGCAACGGGGCGTCCTACAGATGGAGGGTCCACCAATTCCTACAGAAGTCGAAGGGCAGTACGAAGTTGTTCCTCTACTGGCGTCGTTGGAATGTCTACAGAATCAAAAAGCTATTTTTGGGCTCTATTGTTTTCTGATCTACTATTAGGAAGAGAGAGAGAGAGAGAGAGAGAGAGAGAGAGAGAGAGAGAGAGAGAGAAGAATTGGTTACTTGATGATGTTACTTGAGATATACATCAATTACATGATTAGCAACCAAAATTATATGCATGCTCATAATTGTTCTATCCATATATTAACATGGTTTAATGAGTCATAAAAAAAATTATTGTTATGTACACACATCATAAACTTCATGAGTTTTAGGGTTGAGAGTTACCTCCAGCCTTTTTTAGCACCACTATACTGTTCTCATGCGTGCGTCAACGCATTGCATATTGTTGGTGTCTACTTGCTAGTGGAAACAAAATTGGGATATCCTTTCGAGATCATCCAAACATAGCTTCCTTAGCTGTCGGGTGGAGGAGTCCTATTAGGATTTAAACAAAACGTTTTATTCGTTTTCAATTGTTGAAATCATATAGATCCCCTATAAATAGTTCTCTAGGACATGAAAATTGGGATATCCTTTGGAGATAATCCAAACATAGCTTCCTTAGCTGTCGGGTGGAGGAGTCCTCTTAGGATTTAAACAAAAAAGTTTTATTCGTTTTCAATTGTTGAAATCTTAGAGATCCCGACATGAAAATTGGGATATCCTTTCGAGATCATTCAAACATAGGTTCCTTAGTTGTCGGGTGGATGAGTCCTATTAGGATTTAAATAAAGAGGTTTATTCATTTTAAATTGTTGAAATCTTATAAATCCCCTCCCTCTTCTTCTCTCCTTAGGTGAAGATGTAAGAACTTGAGACCTTCCCTCATATTATAGGTTTCTCTTTCTCTCTCTCTTAGATTTATAGCAAAACCTTGCAAGGGGAAAGTAAAGGAGCTCGCAGGTAGTGTGAACTATAAGGGAACGAAGGAAAATTTTTTGGATATAAACTCGTCAAAAAAAGTATGTACATAGACGGATCCCCTTTAGATATAAACTCTTAGTAGATTGATGTATACTATGTTTGATACATAAAGAAGAATAGTTTTTATGATGTTATACATATTTTTGAGACTAAATTGATCTCGAAATATTGTTTTTAACTCAGATATGATTGCATGCATAATTAAGTACAAACAAATTAGATCAAACCAATGAACATTGAGATGTCATAGACTAGAAGATTGAACACAGCATGTGTTCCCCATCGGACACGGCCCACGTCCGTAGGGTTCAAACCCTAGGAGCCGCGTCAATCGTGAAACACGATCTGGAAGGTCTTACACGGAATATGTTCTACTCAGATGCAGCTCATTCACATAGAACACAAAACCTAAAATGCATTCATAGTGACACATGGTTTATGGACACGATCCATGCCACTAAACACAGAGACTATGTTCCATATAAATTGGATTAAATAATTGATGATGAAGACGACCAGCGTCGCCCCAAATGCGACCAGGTTTTGCCCTAAATTATTATAAAATATTGATGTTAAATTGGAATTAGGGTTGAATATGGTCTACGTCAGAAGGACTAACGCGACAAAGAATGTGCTCCGCGTCCCTCTAAAGTTATGTGTATAATTGGTAACACATGGATGGAACATGGCCCGAGTTACAACCTAGCACACTTTGTGTCAAAGGGTTAACCTATTGACACAACCTACCCACACGCCGCTATGTTCATTTAAAGATTTATAATGCACAGATGGAACGACCCATGTCAAACTATAACATGGCCTCTGTCACGACAAGAACTGACAACATATGTCAAAAGCGTTTTCATGCCAAAGAACATGACCAACGTTAAGATTAGACACAACCCGTGTATGTTAGGCTGATTGATAAAAATACTTTTATTTGGCATTCAAAACCCTAGACCCTATGTGTTATGATAAGGACTAATCTTGAGAAAATATAAGGTTAAACAAGATAAATAAAAGAAAAATGAGGTTGTCATGTATTGCATAGCTGGAATATTGATATATTTATCACATGGTTAGTTAATAGTAGTGCAGCTGCAACATAACTACTTAGTTTATGTTGCATGGATTTCTCTCTGCCTTGCAACAAAGAGAATCTCGAGCATCTTCCCTCTTGTGGGCCCCTATCTTGGTTTGTGCATCACCAGTAACTATTGTATTGATGCACCTCCTAAGAGCTCATGAGTCCTATTTCATAATCATTGCAAAGTCACCTCAAAGTCACTAATGAAGAAAGTCAACCATAAGAACATGGAAATCATAGCATTGCATTGGTCTAGAGCATAGTATAGCAATCAGAGGATTGCAACTAGAGGACATGCTAAGAGCATATGCATTGGATTGACATGATAGTTGAGATGATCACTTACTATTGATAAAGTTTTCCTACAACAATAGTTATCACTCCAACATTGGCATGCCTTCTTTTGAAGCCTTGTATGGGAGATCGTGCCACTCACCGGTATGTTGGAATGAGGTGGGTGAGAGGAAGTTGTTGGGCCTAGATGTGGTGCAACAATATGTTGACAAGGTCGGCTTCATCAAGAGAAGGATGAAGGGTGCCCAAAATCGGCAAAAAACATATGCAGATAAAGGATGCCGAGAACAAATCTTCAAGGTTGGAAACAAGGTTATGTTAAGGTTTTGCCAACCAAGGGCATCATGAGATTCAACAAAAGAAGAAAGCTCAACCTCTCATAATGTAGGCCCATTCGAGGTGCTATAATTGATCGATTGAGAAGCATGTAGACTGGCAATAGCCCCTTCCTATGGGTGTGTGCATAATATCTTTTAGGTATCCATGCATGCTCAAGAAATTCCAACATGGTGATGCCAAAAATCTCGTTTGAAGAGCCAAATCTAAAGAGGATGACACTATGAAGAGTACTCAGTGAAGATCCTAGAATATCACATGTAGCGTGAATGCAATGATGATGAAACTGTGTGTGCGGGCGTGAATAACAAATCCAATTCCAGTCTCAAAGGGTATGAAAGATTATAGAGATAGCACCACTCAGGTGTGAACTTTTAGAGTTGGGGGTGACTAGACAAATATGATGAAATCAGCAACTTTTAAAAATATTCCCTAAACACACACTCCAGTTGCAAGTATACAACCTTCTTTGTAGTATGTTAAGATCAATTCCACAGGGAAATTGAAACTCACTACTTAATTACTCAATCTTGAATCACGAGAGAGAATATTTGTGCAGAATGAAATGTAATAAAACTAAAATCTGAAAAAAAAGTATAACAAAATATTTTTTTGAGATTTTTAAGATTAAAAGAAAGAGCAAGGTAATTGGATATGGAGGAAGATAAGAACAAATAACTCAAATCGGAGAAACACCAAGACATAGGAGATGTCCTTGAACTCCAACTTGCTATTAAAATATTAAATCAACTAATGATAACTTGGAATTTCAATGGCAGATCTCGCTATTCTCGTAGACAAAACCCCCCAAATGATAATCCATTGATACTATCCACACCTCTCGGTTCCCAAATGGTTTATACCCTTTTCGCTTGACGTACTCCTTCTAAGAACCTCTCGGCCACTCGAGGATTGGTCTCAATGGAAGGAAATCACCTCTTGGTCTCTATCCTCCACCAAGATGAGAGATAAATGACATCTACTTAAAGCTCTACTCCTCTCTGGGTCCTAGTAGCACCCTCACAACATTTCTCACCCTCTCGGGCTGAGGTTGCAATAGCAAATGACACTCAAATCTTAGTCATAAAACAATATATGAATTATCAGCGGATTCTTTTTGATGAAAGGATATCGTGTCTCGGCCAACACCTCCACCAAGATGAGAATTAGGTGACACCCGTTGAAGCTCTGCTCCCTTCTCGGATTCCAACAATGCTCTTGCAACAATTTTCACCCTTTCAGGTTGGGGTTACAATGAGATAACACTAGATCTCAATTACAAGCAGTCAATAAACAAACTAGTGCAAAAAATCAAAACATGACACAAGAGTGGATTGAAGATTTATATGGAAATACATTCAATCATAAACAAGTTCAAAACAACAAGAAGGAGTTCTCAAACACTCTCATGTTCAGGCTTAAACGTCTAGCCAATTACAATCATTGCAAACATCACATGATAATCAAAACAGAAATTCATCTCAAGAAATCACAAAAGCTAAAAATACAAAATATCTTATGATACTTCCTCCCAATATCTTCTTCTTCCTCACTAAAATTTGAAATAAACCACACTAGAATCTAGCCTTAGATCTCTCTTCAGTTGGTTTCCTTCTTCTCCAAGCTCTTCAAATGGCTGCCCACCCCTCTTGGTGTGTGTGAACCCCTCAAAAAAATTGTCTGCATGTGTCTTTTATACTCTTGTGGTCCTCTCTTGCCCTTTTGACATCTATCCCTTGCCATTTCCTGCAAGAAATGCCCAGTAATATGGCAGAGAATTTTTTAGCAGGGGGAAGTTGTGCTTTATCTTTTTTGTATTTTCTCTGGTAGAGCCAAGGTGTGAAACCCATCTCTAGAGGAGAGTCAAGGGTGTGAACGTGTATCTGCAGGCTGCCATCAACTTCAAGAGTCGCCAAGGTGTGAATCATTCTTATCTTGGTCATGCAACCAAAACAAGAATAAAACCATAATGTTCATGCGAAAAAGAGTTCAAGATGTGAAAAATGATATATACTAGTCAGGGATTTCAAAAAAAAAATGTAAAAGTCATAAAAATAGATGATAATATGCAACATAAAGTTATCAAATCCATGATAAGAGTGTAACTTTATCTATGAAATTTAAGACCAAATTTCCTAGCATCAAGCAACAAGAAGGTGTCATAGTCAAGGTAGAATTGAGTCAACATTGAGACAACGAGGCTACATGAAAACTTGCATAAGAGATTTTAAGGAATTCTCAAAATCTTTTTGGCAAGCATCTATCTCCGACTTGTATTCGAGAACGAGTTCCTTTTTTAAGAGGTTCTTAATGTAATATCTTGTTCCATCGGAGGTCCAACACGGACCATGTTGGACTTTGACACACCCATGTTGGGGCTGCTAGGTGGAGGAGTCCTATTAAGATTTAAATAAAGAATTTTGTTCATTTTAAATTACTAAAAACCCTATAAATCCCCTATAAATATACCCCTAGGGCATGAGAGAAACCCTCATAGGCAATTGTTTCTTCCTTACGTAGTCTTCGCAGAGTTAGCTCTTTTCCCTCTTATTCTCTTGTTCTCTCCTTTGGTGAAGGGGTAAGGACTTGAGACCTCTGTTCATGTTCTAGATTTCTCTTTCTTAGATCCTTATAGAAAAACCTTGATAGGGGAAAGCAAAGGAGATCATTTGTAGCACGGACTACGAGGGAATGAAGGCAAATGATTTTTGGAGCATGAAAATCAAATGATACGTCAAAAAGAGTATGTACATAAGCAGATCCCTTTTAGATATAAACTTTTGGTATATTGATGAATGCTAGGTTTGGTACATAAAGTAGAATAGTTTTTATGATGCTATACAAATTTCGAGTCTCGGATAGATCTCAAATATTGTTTTTAATTTGGATATGATTACATGCATAATTTAGTACAAACAAATTAGATTAGACCAACGAACATTGAGATGTCATAGACTAGAAGATTGGACATGGTCCACATTCCCCCCTCGGACACGACCCGCGTCCATAAAGCTCATATCCTAGCAATCACATAAATTGTGAAACATGACTTGGAAGGTCGTACACGGATTGTGTCTTACTCAAATACGGCACGTGCCTATAGAACACAAAACCTAAAATGCATTGATTGTAACACACAGTCTACGTCACCCGAACACAGAGACCATGTTCCATATTAAATTTTATTAAATAATTGATGACGATGCACATTTTGCATCGCCCCAAACGCGCCAGATTGCGACCTAAATTATTAATATTAATGTTAAATTGGAATTAGGGTTGAACACAATTTACGTCCAGAATGATCGACACGACTAGGAATGCGCACTGCGTCCCTCTAAAGTTGTGTATACTCGATAATGCATGAATGGAACACGACACGGATTAGAACGTAACACGGTCCCACTGGAGGGTTAACCTGTTGTCACACCCTACCCGCACATCATTGTGTTCATTGAAAGATTTATAATATGTTAATACATAGATGGAGCATGATTCATGCCAAGCTATAAGTGTTCTTGTGCCACAGAACACGACCCACGTTCAGATAATACATGGCCCTTGACTTTGAGGCTGACTATAATACAACTATTTTTATATGACATTGAAAACCGTAGACCCCCTGCATGATGATAAGAACTAATCTTAGGGAAAGATAAGGGTTAAAGAAGACAAACAAAAGAAAGATGAGGTCGTCATGTATTGCATAGTTGGGAGTCATTGATATATTCATCGCATGGTTAGTGACTACTAGTGTAGTTGCACACCATAACTAGTTAGTTCATGTTGCATGGACTTCTTCCTACCTTGCAACTACTTAGTTTTGAACACATTGAGTATTTACTGTTGAATGAAGACTTCCACAAATTATAAAAGAGTTTTAGTTTTATATTATTCTGGAATTTTATTGATTGGTCAAGTATTCAAACATATAGTCAGAGCATAACTTAGATGTCTTAGCATCTCTAGGAGGGCATTCTGTCACGTGGTGAGTGAGTTTCTTGAGGTGTTACAATACCATTTTGATTAGAGATTTATTTTGACCGGAACATATATGCTTATTCATGATCATCATTGATCATACTTTTCCTTTTTCAACTTGTCTAATGTAGTTATGGTATTTCATCACTCACATTGTCAATGTAGTGCTAATCAGAGATATTATCCAAAAGTTCATTATATGTAAGATTTCGTAGAACTCAAATATTTTTGGATCCCAACAAACTAATATATTTGATGAATGTTCATGTTGTAATCCTCTTATGATAAAATCAATTGACATTTTCACATATAGGTCACTGACACATCTTTCTTAATTTTCCACTATATTCCAATAATAGTGACACTATATTTTAGTGTGTTTCCTCTTTGAACTTTGGGATCCACTATGTATCAAGTTTGTTATAGCTTGATTACCACAACACGTTTTGTTATGTGATTAAATTGAGGTATAGTTCTAGAAGATAACACATAAGTTAAACTCTATGGGTGATTACCACATCACATACAATATACTCAACTTCCAGTGCGCATCTAACCATACATCTATGTTTCTTACTACTCGGAGAAATTGTTGGACCACCAATACAAATAAATGGCATTGTGTGAATTTTTTATTATTTATATCACTTCTGAAATTCAATTCTAATATTCTATAACCTTAAGAAAATCCACTTTGTATGTCGATTTAAATTGTGCGGTGTCTTTTAGATATCACAAAATCTTCTTAAGGGCTTGTTAATAAGCCTTTCCTTGGATTTACATTGAAATATGCTAATCTAACTTATGATGCATGCATTGTCTTGCATACATTTTGTATTCATTTGGTTGCATTTTGGATGTTTTTCATTATTCTATTATTTGTTTTATTATATTTTATTTGAATTAGTTGTTTACCCAAAATTTATGTTTGTATTGATTAAGAGAAAGACAAAAAATATTTTTTTTACGAAAAAGTTGTCATAGAGTGTGAAATAAGTTTCATGGGGTGGGAAATGACAATTCATACACTACGAAGAACTTCACCGGCCGTGAAACTTTATGAGGTGTTACAAAACTTCATGTGCGATAAGAAACATTAAATTTTCATTAGTTAGGTTCATAGGCCGTGAAAAACCTTCACAGACCATGGATGACACCTATTGAGCCTGATATATTATTTTTTTGGCCATAAAGACTACTTAAAAGTCGTGAATTGTGCCATTTTTAACTATCAACATGATTTTTACTCCAAATCAAGTCAAAAACTCATTTGTAAACTCTAAAGACTTTGTCCAATCTATAAAAAGGATACTTAAAGCACTTGGATGCTCATAATTGAAGTCATATATGAGACAAATTAGGGCTACAATGTAGAAGAAAGAGAAAAAAATTACAAAGGCTCAAGACTAATTCTAAGGCACAAGAAGTCGCGAGATACTGTCATTGAGTTCCTCTTTCATCTAGATTCTATTCGCTTTCCCTTCTTTCTTATTTTTAGATGATTTTTTGAAGTTTTCATGTTGTTTTATTCATTCTTTTAAGGAGTTTTGAGAGAATCTATTTGAACTCCATTATTGGTTGAATAGTTTTTGTAGTTAAATATTTGTTTGAACTTCTGTTTGTATGCATGCTTGAGTTATTTTTTGATTTATTTTCCTATAACTTTGCATTCATACAATAAAGCATTTTTTGATCCGACTTTAACTCAATATCCTTGATTTTCTAGCATGAGCAATTTGAATTTCAAGTTTATAGGATGTTTCTTCTATTTTCCTCATTTCAAATTTCTTTCTTAGTTTGAATTTTGAATTTATAGGATGTTTCTCTTATTTTCCTCGTTTCAAATTTCTAGTGCGCTTGCTTACGTGTGCCGAAAGAATAATATCTACGATCTCCAAAACCGACTATATATATATATATATTGGGTGTGTGCACAACCATCATTAAGATCATCATTATTAATGAGAACTTAGACATTAGAGAATATATTATCTAAAAGTTAATTCCGATTTTCTGAGTATAACCATCGGCAATCAATTTGATTTTGTGCTATCAAGAGTGCCATCAATATGATATTTTCTCTTGAATTTTCATTGGTTCCCTTATGGAGTTTTCCTACCTTCTAGAAGGTCGCATATGCCCATACTCAATTTAGGTAGATCCAGTCCATTTCATCTTTCTTGACAGTCGATCATGATTCTAACTCATTAAAATTCATTACTTCTTTGTATGTAATAGGATATGTATAATTATCTATACAAAATATTGATGGAGTGACACAAAACCTCACATTCATATAATAAATAATTATTCAAATGTGAGTTTGATTTGGGGACATTTGCTACCAGTTATATTCATGAAAATGATGAATTCCTTCACTTCTTCCAAATATATATCATTTTGTATAGTCTCAAACTTCCATTATTGAATAGCTCAATGTATCTCTAGAGTTAGCTCCATTGTCTTCTAGAATTGTTAAAATATCGTCGTCCTCGTGAACATGCTCATTTTCTTTTCTTTGTAGTAGCATCTTGATTCTTTATTAGACTTCCATTTGTATGGAAGAATATATATTCTTTGGATCTTTCATTATATCAAATAAACTTGAATATTTTCATCTTAAAGTCCACCTACCCCAAAGCTGACTAGGAATTAACTCATGCATTTTAGATTTACATTTTCAGAGATGATCCAATTCAGGTTTCTTGTCATTTCACACCTCATATGACATTGGTATTGTGGACTTGATGAAATTTCTGTTTTGTATGTGTCTCATAGTCATCAATTCCTCACCATAAAACTTCTTATCCGGACTCGAGTGGGCTAAACATACATCTTATTGCATTCAAAGAAAAATTTACTCTTTACTTGCACAATGTGGTTTCTTTTGTGGTGTAACGCAGTGGTAGTATTCCTACATATGCTTTCTTGAATGCAATAATCATATTTCTCATACGACATATTTTGCTCCTCTATATATCCTTTAGTTGGTTTTACCAGTTCTTTCTCCATTTATGTCTTATTTCTTAAAAAAAAACTAACTTTTATTTCCTAAAATAAACATAAAAAATTACCAATAATCATAAAAAAATATCTTTACTTCTATGTATCACAACTCTTTCTCGTCCACTTTTGGCGCTTAATTTGTTTAAGGATGATTAGTGATGGATTATTGATAAAAGTAACGACGGGAGAATGAGTTGTCTTTAATTAGCTATCATATTGACAAAAATAGTCAAGATGGTTTCTATCACTAATTTAGTTATTTTTTTATAAAAATATCTTAACTAATTGAGACGATTGTGGCGATGAAAACAATCCATTGCTAAAACTCATGCCCAAAACCCACTTCTTTTATTATTTCCCTTCTTCTTTTCCCTTCTTACATTGTTGCTCACTACCATATGTGTCAACCGCTGCTTGTCACTTATGCTGATAGCCATATGACCACCGCTCACTCCTTCGAGCATAGTTTTATCATATTTAATCAGATTTAGTTGAACATTTATGTAGTATAATGAGACTTGAACGAAGTTGGATTTCCAGTGAAAAGATAAGAATAGTTATGTCCATGAAGATTTTAAGGATGAAGTTGATGAATTTATGAGATTTGCACATGATTAATAAGATGTGGTTGATTCTCTTTGTTGCATTCGTTGTTCATGTGTGAGTTGTAAGAATAAGAAATTGAAAGTAACATACTTTATCGAGATGGATTTTATATAGGAAGGAGTTTTAGGTGGATCACTTGAATTGGACATTGCACCATGAAGAATATTGAAGAGATGAAAGTTCAATTCATCAAGCCAATTATGTTGATTCTTTGACGAATCCCTATGTTGATATCGTATGAGTTGCAAAATTTGGTGCTACGTTTTATCAAGAGTAAGGAAATTAAGAAACCCTTAATGTGTTAACTTCAAAATTTTATAATCTTCTTAAAAATGCAAACAAGCCTCTTTTTGAAATGGTTGCGAGCAATAAAATATATTATCTTCTATTTTATAATTGATGAATTTGAGGTTTGGATATAATATGGGTAAGAAATGCTTTGACAAAATGGTTTTTGTTATCAAAATAAGTTGCATCCCTTTAAAAAAAAGTTTCAGAGAATTCTTACAAATGCAAGAGAATGATGAGTAAACTTGTCATAAACTACTAAAAGACTTGTCGCAAACATTGGATGTCATATTACAAGGAGCATATTGAATTAATAAGAGTTACGTATACGACGAGTCTCGCTTCAAACCAAAGGCAAATTATAATTATAATAATAAGGATATTCTTGTTGTGATGTTCAGATATTTTTATCCTCCCAAGGTTACAACACTTGTTTCTATTAAAAAATACTACACAATTTATGCTATGGAATTACAGAGGGGACGCAAAGCAATCCATTAGTTTTATACAACCTTTAAATGTAAAAACGTGAAAACACTTTGTCATATGGCATTCAAATTTTGTTGCAGAGATTTGTAATGTCAGTTTAGGTCTTTGCACAAATGGTTTTAGTTCATTCGGGGACTTGACAACACCAAATTCACGTTGGCATATATTTGTTACTCCTTATAATATACCAATGAGTATATGTGTGCAAGATTGTTAGGATCGAGATCTTACTTAGGATCGTAAAAGAGTTGCAAGATTGGCGATCAGTGTAGGATCGGGATGACACCAAGAGGGGGGGAGGGGGTGAATTGGTGTATAAAAACTTTCTCTACTTTTGTTATGATAGATGAGTTATATTAGCGGAAGCATATAAATGCAAATGTAAACAAGTAGAGAGAAGAGAGAGCAAAGAAAAACAAACAGGCACACAAACACAAAGTTTGTTGACGAGGTTCAGCCGAACTCCTGGCCTACGTCCCCGCTCCGATCTTCTCGCACTCGAGATCTCCGAAGATAACTAAACTCCTTTTTCAAGGGCGAAGGTTCCCTTACAAACTTCTCCTT
>LTAE01008135.1:0-11929 GCA_001647135.1 Pontederia paniculata | reverse complement strand
TACTTTATATACCGAAAAGTTGGGAGGGGGGCGAGGCTCCCCCCGGGATATATGTGGGTCCGCCCCTGCTCATAAGCCCTATTTCAAAGTCATTGCAAAGTTACTAATGAGACAAGTCAAAAATAAGAACATTGAATGACAATCAGAGTATAATGTTGCATTGAAAATCAGAGCATGATATGATATTGATCCAGTGCATAATATCACATTGATTCAGTGTATGCAAGTCAAAATATTGTATTGACCCAAAGCATTGTATAGTAACTCATCGCATTGCATAGAAAGAATGTTAATACATTCATTTAGATGAAAGGAAAGCATTGTAAATAAAGTATTGATCTTTACAAGATAACATATGACATTACATAGTACCTTCATATATATACTTGATTTATTATCATGCTTAATGTTATCATGCTTTTATATTTATTGAACGTCATAGCTCACTAAATTGAGTCTGCATTTCGTCTCATCGAGATGGATTCTTTGTCCATCCAAATTAAAACAAACTTATCCGCTTCAATTATGATAAAACTATTTTTTCTACTAATTTATTTGCAACGAGTATATTTCAGACATCCTTCTTCCACAGTGAATTTTTATTTATGACGAATAACTTTACTTTACAAGTTTTGCGATGAACCGCGAATATTAAATTTTTTATAGTTTCATATTTTATATTATTAGTCAATTTATATATATATATATATATATATTATTTGATACAAGCAAAAAAGAAATTATCTTGATGAATAAAATTTTCTGAAATTAGATGAAAGAAATAAAAGGTGAAGTTCCACGCTATTTTTTTTAATGATAACGGGTTATATAAAATTAAGTTTTATCTTTTATTTTAATTAGTTTAGTCATAATTTATGATTTTAAATATTCAAAGCGAGGTTTGAAAATATCAAAGTTGAAAGGTTATATATCTGTGAAGGAAAGTTTGTAATTCTCTTAAAACATTTTTCTAAAAAAAATTGTTAATATTCACTAGATAAAATTATCACCATCCTATTGTAAAGGTTACAAAAGTTGATAGGAGGGTACAGAAAAGGTGAAAACAAAAATGTTGTGTATTTACCTGCTGGGTCTTATTTTCTAATCCAATAAACTTCGGTGCTATGCGGCATTCCGTGTGGGTAAACGTCAAACATCAAATCTGCATTATGCTTACACGTGGATGTACGAATTTGTCGCCCTTAATTTCATGGGGATAAGAAGTGAATTAAAACAACTTTGTGGTTGACATTTATTTTGTTTCCACATTATATATAATAGTGTCCAAACGTTTTTACTATCTCTGCGTAATTCAAACCCAATATTTAAAACCGTAGCTTTATAGTCTGAGGGCTTGTTTAGGAACTTTATAAAAAAAATTGACGTTTTAAAAAATTATAATAAAATATTTTTTTGAAAATATTTTACAATAATTTTTTTACGTTAAAATATCTTAAATTTTTAAATATGTTGTAACTATAAAAAATAAAAGAAAAAATATAAAGATAAAAATAAATAATTATTTTATGAAATTTTTTTATTTATTATATTTTTATTTGATAAAATTATTGCTAAATATCTATTTATAAAAAAATTATAAAAATATTATGACGTAATTATTAAATACTGAACGTTCAAATAGGCGCTGATTCTTATAAATTAAATAAAAAAATTCGATTGTAACGCAAGGAGTTAAATATAGTCTTCATTTTACATATATTGAATTGATTTAACTAAAGTTTATATTGGATGAGGTGTATTATCGTTGTATTAAAATTTAAAATTTTTATCACCATTATAATCGAGAAATTTAGCCACGTATTCGTCATAACAGTTCCATTTAATAATTTATTTAATATTTATATTTAATAGCACTTGATTCATTCATATTAATTGAAATGTAATACTAAAAAATAATCAACTCAAACCCACAAAATTGAAACCATTCACGAAGAAGGATTTATTTACTGAAAGATGAGTCTTTGTTATCATTTATTCACTCATCTCATTAAAAGATTAACTGAAATGATACATATTCTTTTTGAGAGAATTGATTTATAAATAAATGATAAATGAATAAAGTGAAAAACTTCAACATGCATGTGTTGTGCATTAATTATAATTTTAGTACCAAGCATTTAATTATGTGATACGAATGGTCTATTTTATATTTAATAAATCTTTTTTTATAAATGTAATGCTTCACATGAGCGTTATTTGATATTAATTTAAAAGAAGATAAAAGAATATGCATCACAATATCACATAAGACAATCAAACCCAAATCAAGATGGAATCAAAAGTCGCTACATGCTTACTGCTTACTGTGTATTATATATTGTTCACTTTTTCAACGTTTGTAAATTATATAAAATATTATTAAAAAAATTGGTTTGGAAAAGTAAAAGAGTTAACCTCATTGAGATTAACTTCAAAGTTTGAACCTTGGGGATGAAAAGTAGATGCTTCAAGAGACTTCCAGTTCCTTTTTTTTTTCTCTCAAGAGATATCCATTACCTGCTGTTACAGTTGTTCATGCAGACGGGAGACGTCAGTGTCTGCGAGTGCACCAATTTTTTTCTTGTTTGTCCTTTTTAAATTATTAATATCTGATGTTTCTGTAATTTGCATATATATATATATATATATATATATATATTTTATATACAATATTCTTTTGCTTAACTTTTTATTTTTCCCAATTTATCATTTTTCTCACAAATTAATCAAGTAATTAAAATTTGTTTGTTATAGTATAATCATACATTCTTGTAAAAACTTAAATCTTATTTTCATATATAATAATTTGATTAATTAAATTTTATTAAATTCATTTAATAGGTATTGATCAATTCGTCAGCTCTCTTCCAATCAACTATGATTTATTTCATTATCTACGTGATTTTGTTCAAAATGTAATGAATTGTTAATGGATAACATTTTTTTTCTTGCTTAGATTTTTTGAACTTTCTTAGCTCCATGAATGTATGTCAGTATGTCTACTTATTTTGTTTTATAAAATAGTAACCTCGCGCAAATAATTGACATAATTATCTCATTCATTTTAAAATTCGAATAAAAACTTTACCTCTCGCATGCATCCACGCTCATGTATTACATTCCAAACTTTATAAATAATATGTTAATTCTTTTAAACAAAATTATACAGTTATTTATTTAAATAAATATGATATATAATTTATTATTATTTAAGAACTTTTAGTTACTAAAAGAGTACATACATATTATTCTACTTCTAGCACATTGTTTAGTATCTAGGATCTAAAGCATTTAGTGTTAAAAAAATTAGTTAATCAGTATCAATAATTTTCATGTGGATTGACAAAGATGTGAGTTTGTTGTGTTGCCGAATGAGGTCGACGTTGTTGGTGTCGCTGCCCGTCCAAAGTTGTAAAACTTTCGAGAAGATGGACGTGGCCACGAGAGCAGCTGTCGAATTCTTAGGCCGCACATGGACATTAGAGATAATATAAGCATTTTTCCCTATGCATCTTTACGGCGAGACAAAATGGCAAAATACAGTAAAACTTCTTTAAATATTTCTTATTTATTATGATACAAAAATATGGCTAATTACTATAATAAATATTTCTTATTTTCTTTTCATTTTCATGCTTTTTCTAAACCCTTGATTTAGGTGGGTGTTAAGTTTCAGAAACTCTCTTCGAAGTTTGAAGCAGATAAATTATTTTTCACGGTTGAGTTTTCATACCATTTAAATATTTAAATGCACATTGAATTGAATTAGCTTCTATTTGAATAATGGCAAATTTCGAACTCAAAATTTCTATTTTAATTTAACTTATCACTAGTTGATAATTTCAGGCGAGTGTCAATGCACTATAAAGTAGAGGTGAACAATCGACCCATCAGACGAAATCAAATAATTCAACTAATGAATAATAAGTTTATTAATCAAATTCATTCGAACGATTGTAAATAATTAACTGATTTTTTTATTAAAATTGATATTAATTGATAATTAGAAATATTTATATTAATATATAAATTTATTATATGTATATTGAATTTATAGTTGTTTTTGTTTAATTATATTTTGTATCTTAATTATTCATTTATCTTTAAATAAGTTCAAGTTTAACTTTTTTTTGCTTTGGAAACATATTTTACTTATTGTTTAACATATTTTTCAAGATTTATGAATCTAATAATAATTTCTTATAGTTATATTTTCCTTTCAGATAAATTCGATGGAACCAACTCTAAATTTTCAAGATTAACCGATTTTTTCAAAATTGATAACAAATAATTTTTTTAAGTCGCATTTGATTAATTAATCCGTTGAAGTTTTCACAGCTTCAGTAATGTTCGATCATCGATAACTTTTTATCATAACGTGATTTGCTAATAGTTTTTTAATTGTTCAAGGCAATGCCTAATATAATCGAATAGAGAAAGAGATCAAAATTTAAATTTCTTTTAAAGACCTTCAAATTTTCATATTTGAATATAAAACATTTAAGGTATCACTGGGTTAGCCAATATTCTTAAATTCCTATGTTAGTTTGTCAAATTATTTTCGATGTGTATTTATCAAAATTCTTATTCATTAAGTCATGATCTTATAAATTCAGAGCTCAAATCATTTTAAAATATTAGTCAAATCCGTTAATTTATTCGTCACTAAAATATAAAATTTAGTAAATGAAACTTTTCAATATAAAACTTTTAATTAATCACATTCCATTTACTTTTTATTTATATATATGTATGCATGTATATGTATATATATCATTAATAGTTTATCCTCTTCTCCTTATATATAGAGGTGTGGCCATGTTCTAGGTCTCCCTCCACTCCTTTGGCTTCCTTTATGATCTCTCCAGTGGTGATACTTATGTATAGTTTGATCAGCTTTTGAAGCTACATGTAGCAAGTAGAAAAGAAATTTTAGCTCGTAAGTAGAATTAATTGATATCGATCTCTTACGCTCTAATTATATATATATAACTTATTGTAGACCAATTGATGGACGTCGAGATCAAGCTCCGGCTGCCGGACGCCGCTGCCCACTGGCGCCTCGTGGAAGCCCTCGCCCCCAGCCGCGGATGCACCCACCTGCAGGAGAACTACTTCTTCGACGGCGCAGGCGGCGAGCTCTCCTCTCGCGGCGTGGTCCTCGCGGCGCGCTTCAACGACGGCGACGCCTCCTGCGTGCTCGTCCTCAAGTCCAACCTCCGCCTGGAGGGCGGCGTGAGTCGCGTGGAGATGTGGCTTGAGGATAACGACCCCGACCTCGTCCGTCCGTGCGTGGCGGATCCGCGGCGGCTGGTGGACATGGCCCGGGGTGGATCCTCGCGCTTCATGCGGCGGTTGGCGGAGGAGCTGCTCCGGTCATCGCCGAGGAAGGAGGAGCTGCTGGAGAACTTGGTGTGCTTGGGAGGGTTCCGGAACGTGAGGAGGGTGCATCGGTGGAAGGGTCTGAAGCTGGACGTGGACGAGACGCATTACGACTTCGGGACGAGATACGAAGTGGAGTGCGAGACGACGGAGCCGGAGAAATCCCTCAGAGATCTGGAGCTGTTCTTGAAGGAGAAGGAGATACCATACAAGTACTCGGAGGCCACCAAGTTCCAAGTTTTCGTTGGTGCATGCATGAGATGATCATTTACATGTACACAGCATGCATAGATTTTTGCAGGACCTTTTCCTTGGAGCAAACTTAATTTCTTACCCTATATATATGTATTAGTGTATAGAAAAATAATGTCTTTTCTTTCTTTGCATCTAAAGTCGCATGGATAACTTGTTATATTTTCTCGTAATTTGAGGCGCTCCTCTGCCGATCTTATATATCTACCTTTTATTTTTTTTCTTCATTATCCGAAATTATTAGCAATCAGATTAATTTGTGTTCTCTGAAGTCAGATATTTTATTATAATGAAAAAATTTTTAATAAACAACGTGATAACTTAAATCCGAAACCTTCTTAAAAGAGGAGAAGGAGTTCCTTATTATTCTGCGCCGGAGTCAGAGGCATCTCCGGAAATGGATAAATAATTTAACTAGAATAGAAAAGCATGTGTGAATACTTACTCATGGGTTGTCTTCAAGAACCAATGTTGATGTATAAATGTTTTATTTCTTATTTATCTTTAGTCAAATATTATTTATTTATGTTAGATTTAATTTTAAGTGCGTTTGATTCACTCTATCATTTAAGAATTTCAAAAAATTCTTGTAAAAGAATTTGAATTTCTTTATTTGATTGTGTTATATTTAGAAATATACTTAGCAATATAACATTTCGATCGAAATAAAATTCTTATGATCTATAAAAATTTTATTTCCTCTCATATTTGTTTTAATCTAACATTACTAACTCAATGCTTATATTCGAAGCAAACACATCTCATATTTGTGTTAATCTAATATTACTAACTCAATGCTTATATTCGAAGCAAACACATCTTTTCTTTAACTGACCAAATAGACTAAATCAAACGTCATAATCATATTTTTTAAGAAATATTATTAACATAAAATATATTCCTAAAAATTCAAATTTCTATCAATGTTATAAAGTATGAATCAAACACACCATTTTAGATAATTAATATATTATTTTTATTTGCTAATTATTTTATTTCATGCTTAATCTTTTTCAAGGTTATATTTTTCTATTTATTAACCAATCCATACCAAAATAGTACATATTTTTATTTTATAATTAGTATTCTATTCCATATCTCGTCCTTCCATTTTTTGAATTAATAATGCAATTAAATAAGTATTTGACAAAAAAAGAGGATATCCATTACGAAAATATAACCTATTGCGAAATATTTCTTCCTTTTCAAGCATTAAATTTTATTGTTTCATATTCGATATTGCTTTGTTGACTAGGTGTTAGTGCCACAATAATTTTTCTTATTTTGAAATGTATTTTCTTGTTGTTGATTTTTTCTATTTTTATGCAAAAAATGAGAGTCAATTTAGTGTCTCTTAGTTTACTATAAAGAATAAATAAAATTTTTAAACACTATATTTTACTTCTGTTTTGTTTCGTTTCTTATTTATCTTTAGTCAAATATAATTTATTTATACTAGATTTAACTTTTGGTTAACTAATATATTATTTTTATTCACTAATTATTTTATTCGATGCTTAATCTTTTTTCAAGATTGTATTTTTTCTATTTGTTAACTAATTCTTATCTGAATAGTATAACACCCCCAAACCCACACCCCGCCACATGGCAAAGATGTGGACCTGTGGACGCTACTTTGACTTAAGCTTGACCCTTTGGCTAGTCAATAAAAATTTGCGAAATAAATATGGGTAATGAAACAAGACTAGAATGATTAAAAGGTCCAATAGATAAATGCGAAAGATAAACAAATAAGGACTCTACATGTCTCTCAACAATAAGGAGTGCAATATCCTTGCTGATAGCCATACAATTCAATAACCCGAAAATAGAGAGACCTAATGATAAATAAGACTCAAAGGTCCATCCATGTGCAGATAGTATCCACCACGAGCATCAACTGTCTCAGACACCACCAGCATAAAAAATCTACCATAGCCTAGTTACTTATGGGATTCAACACAGGAGAAACGATATTCCATGAGCATAAAACGCTCAGTATGTAAGACAACAAATACATAAGATAAGTAATAACCATTAGCATGAATAATCAAGATGGTATTAAATCAGGCTTGTGTAATATAATAATAATCATTGATCAAACAATATAATCTAAGTCTGCCAAGTACAAAGGTATAGTTCTACTCTTCTGGAACAACATCATGGGTTCATACGTACTTTCTGCCCTAGCACATCCTCAGGGAAAAAGCATTCATCAAAGAATCTCACTATTACATCTACCTTGGAACAACATCAGGGAAATAACATATCTTGAAACAGCATCAGGATTGCATCTTATGTTCTGGAACAACATCAGAACATATATAAAGTCAACGATATCCTAGAATAGCATCAAGATTATATCTCTGCCTTGGAACAATATTAGGACATAAACAAGATACATGAAACCCTGTATTAGTGTAAGTACTTTAATATGAATTTTTTTAGAATCTTAGATCTTATCCCATTAATGTGTTCAGATGACTTTGGGATAAATTAATTAATCGCTCATGAGTTCTTCCAGGTACGCCGACTGCCAGTGGTGGTGCACTACCAACGGCCAATGCCCAAAAAGGGGAGGATTCACGTGAATCCTCTTCGTTGAATAGCGGGAGCAAGCTGAACAACAGGAACCAGGTAGCAACCATGCTACTCGCCCTATCTCATTAACTTTGGCGGCTCCTAAACAATAGTCGGTGTCCTATTTATGTTATTCATCTGGCACCCCTACCTCAACAAGATCCTTAGGTTTAAATCAAAGATTTGAGTTTTGTCTACTGAGTCTAGGATGCGGGTCGTGTGGTCAAAATATGGCCTATGTCTCATCGGGTCAACATGGGCCGCGTCAGGATGACATGGGTCGTGTGGGTCTTAGGGTTTCCACCACCGCTGCGCTCTTGTTCGCTTCGCCCGCGTTCTGCATCACGCCCTGTGCCGTGCTTCGCGTCCGTGTCTGCTGGCCGTGCTCTATGTCTGTCCACCGTGCTTTGCACCCGTCCAACATGCTCCGTGTCCGCATTCGTGGTTCGCTGGTTGT
Organism: Pontederia paniculata; assembly: GCA_001647135.1. Taxonomy (NCBI): domain Eukaryota; kingdom Viridiplantae; phylum Streptophyta; class Magnoliopsida; order Commelinales; family Pontederiaceae; genus Pontederia; species Pontederia paniculata. Next base: position 3,258 of record LTAE01008135.1, on the reverse strand, counting down.
GTCCTGGAGTTTCAACAAGGGCTCGCTAGGGTGGCGCGGACTGTGGTTTTCTAGGTTTTCGTGCCGCCACCGTGTCGTGTCGACCACACTCAGCGCCGTCCATCGCGCACCTCCTGCACTCATCATGTGCCCACCGTGAGTCGTCGTCGCGCCCATCCTGTCGACCACGCTCAGCGCCATCCGTGCCACGTCGCTTGCATCCGTTGATCGCGCTCCACGCCATGATCACGCACCACGCCGCCAGGAACGCACCGCGTCTTGGCGTGCGTTCCGTCGTCGATCGTACACCACGTTGGAGGGTATAGTGTTACCAGGCACACACATCGCCTAGCGCGTTCGGCCGTCGTGCCGCATTCCGCGTCGGATCCACACGACACGGTCCGCGTCAGATCTACGCGGGCCATGTCAGGTCGTCTTCCCAGCATTTGCTGTCGGACATTTTTGCCGGATTTTCAGGACCGTTTTTGGTGGTTCTCAAATCCATTTAGAACCTTTTTATGAGGGAAAAATCCCCTATCTCGATTCCAATCATCATGATAATAATTTCTAGGAAAAACAAGGGAAAATCCAAGGCGCATGCAAAATCTATTACATCATCTTATGTACAAGGAATCCTCTAGGGAACATACCTTCGGGTTCATCGGGGTTTGTCCTAATCTTTTTTGGACGTCCTCTTCAGCGTTTCTCTTGCTGAGATGAAGGATCTTTCTCTCCTAGGCCGAATAAAATTCATAGGATGAGAGAAATAAGAAGAGAAAGAATGAACATGGGGAGAGGGAAAGAATCCTTTTACCTAGGGCCGACCACAATTTTCAGAATAAAAATCTGCGGCTCAAACCCCTAGGAGTTATTTATAATCCAAGAGTCCATGTTTATTGGACAATCACTAAATTTTCAAATTTAAATTAATTAGGAAATAATATGATTCTGATTTTTATTTCCTATTATGAAGATATCTTTAAGGAGATAAAATATGAGGAGATAAAATATGAGGGAATTTGAATTTGAATTCGATTATAAGGATATTTTTGAAATGGAAAGATCTGGGGAGTTATATAATAACCTCCTTAAAATTAAATTCATCCTCGAATTTGAAAGTATAAAATAAAGATCCAACCAAAAGGTTCACATCTAATCCTTTATCTCTTAATATCTTTCCTTACTCCTCAATTATCCTTATAACTTTCAATTGCACAAATACTCCTCTTTAGATTCCATGTGATTGCATATCAATCCTCCTTGCTTCCAAAAATTCATAATCCAAAATCATTTCGATTCTCCATTACTATCGATAACTCCTTATTGGTCATTATAAATTGTAACTCATAGTCGTATAACCCTCATGTATAATCATCTTCTTGTGATCACTTGAAAACTATAACAATAACTTTTTATTAGATGTTTATTCCTTAAAGACATTAATCAGATTAAGCTCCTAGAAGATCATGATTACAATTTTTTCCATTCAGTTTATCAAATTCTAATACTCAATAATTGTCACACATTTTGATTGTCAGATAGTAGATAACCTCCTTAAAAATATGTTATACAAAATAATCAATATTTTTCTTTCTATTTCTATTACTTTATCAGTCATAACATCCATTTGTACTTCTCTTGCTATACTAATCTTATGTCTATCACCAATTCTTGTCATCCATGATCATCAATATGCATCTTCTATCATAGTTTGAAACTATATATTTCCTTAATCATTTCTCAGTCATCCTTCTCATTATTTTCATATATCATCTAATATACCCAATCATACTCAATACTTGCATAGTTACGTTTGATCATACTCATCTTTGTACATCCTTGATAGGAGATTCTTAGATAGCATAAGGCACCTCCTAATTTATTTAAGTATAGGGATCAAGGCATAAGATCATGCAACATTGTCATATCCCAAAAGTGGTAGTTTGAATATAAATTTGGAAAAGGACTTTTACTTTACACAAGATCTATAATGCAAAAGATCTATAGTTTGATCATAATTTTCTTTGAATATGGATGTGACAATTTTATAGAAGTTAGACCTCATGATCTAACTATTCTTATATCATACATGGTATTTGGATAAGAAAAATTTTCCAGTTCATATTCTCATATATAACTTTAATCATGGACAATTTGATAGTTGCTATAATCAAAGGATATACACACCCTACATTTGCATATGTGTCTTATATCATTCTCTATTTTGGACAGTACTATCTTGATTCATCTATACAATGATCCAAAATTACTATGCAACCAGTATGTCAATATGACATATATAGATCTCATCAATATGATCAATCAAATCATATCTCACTATGCTATTTTCTTACATTATCTATATAAAATCAAAGGATAAGAATCTCAATTTAAGTTTCATTGCATACTAGGTACTAAATTCATCACCTAATCCACTAGAGGTTCATATTTCATCTTATTATATGACATGCTCTTCCTATGCATTACATGAAAGTTTATCTTAGGATACATCCATGTAACTCATCTTCATAATTGAATTTATAGGATTTTCACATTTATCTTTCTACATCTTCGAAGAATACTTACCTAAGCATCTCACATTCAATAGATATCCAAAAACTTTGATCCTTAAAAATCATTCTTTATTCATTATATCCCCGAATAACCTCCATAAGAATCGAGTTATATTATTAATTATCATGATGTGCCATCATATAAATATCTCAATCATGTATATTTTCTTTTATGAGCTAAATCTTAAGGGTCATCCTTCATATCTATTTCATCATTAATAGAATACTAAATCTTTGTTCTAATCCTTGAATAAAGCATGTCATAACCTTAATCCACTTTCTTTTCATTGTCTTTAAGCCGTCATGATCAAGAGACTTAAAAATCCTCTAAAATTTTTCAATGCCTCAATATTGATGTTTGGATTAAAATCATATTTTGAACTTGGGGGAGGAAAACTCAATACTCTCCCAAACACTCTCAGATCGTAACATCTTAATGAGAAAATAATTATAGGTAATGTTTGAACCTTACCTAACCTTTACTTGATGGCTACTAGAAGCCATCTGTACATATCATAAATAACCACATCAATTATAATAATGACTATGCCTTACAAGGAAAAACTTACTTCTGGTTGGTGCTCCTAATGATCGTGGTGTCTTGCACATGGACACACTAACTACTCTGGGGATGTCAAGAGAGTCCCGACTTTAGGCTTTGTAGGATCTGGATGGCACCAAGAGGGGGGGGGGGGTGAATTGGTGT
>LTAE01008134.1:0-11848 GCA_001647135.1 Pontederia paniculata | reverse complement strand
GGGGGGGGGGGGGGGGGGGGGGGCAGTTATGGAAGTTCCCTTGGTTCCTCAGCTGTAACAAAAAGAGAAGGATTTTCAAATTTCAAATGTTCAAATCATTGAAATCATGGAATCCGGTTAAAACCTTCTTAAATTAGTCATATTCCCAAAATCCAATAATGATGATGATGAATATTCATAATGCGAAAAATAAAAATAAATCAGCAAAAATTGTTTATAAAAATGGAGATTGGGGCAAGATTTTTGGAGGTTGGGTCAAGCTATTTAGGTATATTCTTTCTTGTCATCACTAGCCTTGGCTGAAACGAAGATACAAGGATTGTAGTTGATGAATGCATAGAGTCTCGTGTGAGACTCATGATGGAGAAGTACTTTTAGCATATTTGTGATATGGTTGATGCATCTTGTACATGACATCATGACGATGATGAGGATGAGCAAGATGATTATGTATCTTATGTTTGAGGATTTATGTATCTTAATTTGAGAATTTCGATGAGTGTATGTTATGTTTTGAAGCATTTGATAAATTATATATTATGTGACTTTGAATTTTATATTATTTGATTTATGATAATTGTTATTTTGTATTATTTATTAGATATGTGTTATGTGATGGGATCATATTATAATGTATAATATATTTTTTTATTTTTTCTTAAGTTTTTCTTAAATAATTTAAATTTAACGAGCAAATAACTCGAAAATAGCGAGCAATCATTGAAAAAAAAATTCGCTACATTTTTAAACATTTATGAGAAATTTAACGAATAGTTTTCGAATAAATTAGCGAGCAATTATCGGGCATTTACTAAGCAATTACCGAGCAAATTAGCGAACAAATTACTAGCCAATCTGCGAGCAAATACCGAGCAAACAAATGACATTTTCCTTTTTTCTTGTTTAAAAAAATTACTTTTTCGGCGACCAATCAGCGAGTAGATTGAGAGTAAACAACAACCAATTTAGCGAGCAAATTCAGAGTAAATATTTTGCTCATTAATTATGAGAAATTTTACGAGAAAAATTTTAGTCGATAATTGCTTGTCATTTGCTCGAAAAAAAAATTAGCGAGCATATGGCGAGCAATTAGCTGCCAATCATTTGCTCGCTAAATGCACATTTTCTTGTAGTGTCGAGCGGCGACGAAAATAGTATTGATTATAGTTTTACAGAAAGGATAATAAATCCTAGCTTTTTTAGAGAGTTTATATATACACTCAGATAATAGAAGATAAGAATTCCCTCAGAGCGAGACCACGGTATGCAAGGACATCTTTAACTACAGAAAAAACGTTTTACAAAATTAGAGAACAAATGAGCTTTTCATATACACTCAGATAATAGAAGATAAGAATTCCCTCAGAGTGAGACCACAGTATGCAAGGACATCTTTAGCTACGGAACAAACATGATGCGTAAAATGCTGCAGTGCAAAAGAAAGCCAGCAAGTATACTGATCGCGCACAAGTAATATAGAAGATGAGAAGGATGTCGAACCCACGAGGATTGTTGTTTTATCTTAATTAATTCTAAGGTGAATTGAGAGAAATAATTTACTGAATGTTTATTTAAATGTTCAAAACAGAAACTAAGTAATTATAAAAAGAAGAATATAAATAGGATAAGTAAATAGAGGAATTCAAGATATGGGGAAGGCAATGGTATATTCACCACTAGGTTGATTGGATTAAATTAAGCACAGGTTATTCCTAATGATGGACTAGGTATGCTAACGGTGTGATCCCTCAACAGGTGCAATCACCTATCTTAATCTCAGACTTACTAAGGATGTTCAACGAAACCACCTTATATAAATCCTTAATTAAGATGCAATATTGTTCTGCAAACCTAAACTATTGATTGCTTAACAAGACCTATCAATAGGCCACAAAATCTGAATCTTGAACAAGTACTCAAATTAAGATATGCAATGGTAAGACTTATTTCTGGATCAATTCTCCCTACAAATCAGATCATAAAACTCTTTTACACTAAGTAGTTAATAAAAGATATTCAAGATCATCTCAGAGGAAAAACAGCATTAAGAACGCATAGCATATTCAAAAGGAACAATCTATAAAGTCTTTCAATCAATATTAGGGTTCATAAAATCCATAAAACGAAATACTCACGAATAAAATAAGAAGTTCAGAACTAAACAAAATAAGTAGTTCAGAGAATAAGAATTATAAGAAACTACAAAGGACGAAGTTGAACAGCCCTTCTGCGAATGCACTGTTCTTCCTTCAATCCAGCAGCCTCTAGCCTTCGTCTTCTCTTCTCCAATGGTTGAATCAATTCCCCGCCTTCTTCTCTAGATCTCTGGATAGAATCTGGAAATTATGATATGAGTTCTGCACCTCCAAGATTCCAAACGTCCAAAAGATTATCCAGGCTCCCCCTCTCTGGTTGCCCCCGAAATTCTTTTATACCTAGGGTTTTCTAGGGTTGAATCAACATTCCATACGAACCCTTGGATCAAATCTGTTTCTCTATCAACGGTGATGATGAGAGTCCAATAAAACTTGTGCAAATACTCAGAAATAAGATAGAATCCAATCTTTGAAGTCTTCAATCAAATCCAAAACTTCCTGGCCGTCGAATTATCTCGAAATCGAGCAAATATCAAAACTGCGACATCTTCTCACGGCCCGTTACAGAATGTAACGGCTCGTAAGTATGAACCTTTCATTCTGGTCTTCATCTTCACGGCCCGTAATGGACTGTAACGACCCGTAAGTCGGGCACAAGCTGGTTCTGCCGAGGCGATTTTTCTAACTTACGGCCCGTGACATGATGTAACGGCCCGTAATACTTCTGTTGTAGCTTCTGGTCACCTCGTCAAGCCGTCGTGATACGTTGTAACGCCTCGTGAGTTCTCAAGTAACGGCCCGTAACACATGGTAACGGCCCGTGATGTTTCCGCTGTAGTTCGCCATCGCTTCTGCCAAGGTCGTGATATACTCTTACGGCTCGTTATATGCACAGTAACGGCCCGTAACAGGTTGTAACGGCCCGTGACGCCTGGAAATTCTGAGTTGGAGCTTCTGCAAGGCTCGTAACATTAGTTGCGGTCGTGACCTCCTTCATTACGGCCCGTTATATTACATAACGGCCCGTGATAAGTTGAACTTGCGTCTGTTGTGGTCGTGATAGTGCATAACACCTCACGACGGCTGAATGCTACTTTTATACCTCCATCACGGCCCGTAATCATCTGTCACGGCCCGTGATGGGCACTGGAGATTGAATTAATCCTCGTAAATGTGTGCTTTTGTGAATTGCTTCCGGACCTTAGCCTTTTCAGCTGATTTCCTGCAAAATATTCACAACAAGGGTAGAATCAAGACTCAAAATAATATAAACAAATAAAGACTAAAATATATGCATGCGAAGCCAAAATGACTCAAAATTATGCCTAATGCAGGCCCTAAAATATGTTATAAAATGCATGCATCAAAACATTTTACAAAATTAGAGTACAAATGTGCTTTCAAGTGGGTTAGGATTCAATGCATTATCAACAAATTTCTACGTTAACTTGAATCCTCTAAAGAACATATCTTCTAGAATCTGCCACCGATAGCCCTGTCATAAGACTACTACCAACTGTTAATGTTGAGTATGTTCAAACAATTAATGTTTGAACTTGCTAGTAGGAATCGTCGTTGTGAACATGTCAATTGGTTATCTTCTATACCAACCTTTTTCACTTTAATCCTCTTATTAGTACGGATAAAGTAATATATGACATAATTATGTTTAATTCTTTCATGATGCACTTGATTCTTGGTTAAACATATTGCACTCAAACTGTCACAAAACATTGTAGCATGATCATGATGTAGTCTAAGGGTCACCCATGAATTTGTTGAGAATACTAATAGCATGTGCTATATAAGGTATAGTCCACACCATATCATACATTAAACTTCTGATTGCACTGGCATAAGGGAACCCAAGAAATAACTACGTCATATTAATGTGCACTAATTATTGAGAGGTGCACATTTGAAACTAATGGAGTACTCAACAATTTTGTTGTTGACATCTCAAACCTGAATAAAATCTTATGAATATAACTTTTCTGATATAAGAAGAGTCTACCTTTTGCACATTCCATGTAGATCTTTATCCTTAAAATTTTCTATGTTTCATCAAGATCCTTCATATCAAATTTTGCACTAAGGGAGTTCTTCTTCTGAATGTGCGACATGTTCCTAGCAAAATTCAATATATCGTCAGCGTACAAAAGCAGATAGATGGTAGTCATCTTCACCTTCTTCTGATACACACAACAATCATAGGTACTCCTGTTGAACCCCTTACTGATCATAAAATTATCAAACCTCTTGTATCATTGTTTGGGAGACTGCTTCAATTCATATAATGTCTTCTTCAACCTATAAACTTGATCTTCCTTATCCTGAATGGAAAAACCCTTAGCTGAGTTATAAGGATATCTTTTTCAAATTCCCCATGCAAGAAGGAGGTCTTCACATCTAACTATTCAAGCTCCAAATTCTGATGTGTTACACGGGCAAGTAACACTTAGATGGAAGTGTATCTAACAATTGGCAAGAACATCTTCTTATAGTCTGGTCCTTCTATTTGACTATAGGCTTTAGCAACTAGCATTCCTTGTATATGATGCCTTCATCTTCAGGATTTCCAAACTTCTTTTTGAAGATTCATTTGCAACCGATGACCTTTCTGTAGTTTGCTAATTTGACTAGCTCCTAAATCTGATTCTTGTGATGTCCTCACTCATAGCTATTATCCACTACTTCCGCACATGTGATGGCATCCCTATAACTAGACGGCTTCAACCACCTGAATTGCACATGCAATCATGTCCTTATGGACATATCACTTAGGAGGACCTACCTATCTGAGAGGACGTCCAACAACAATTAATGTCATTGATGCATCCTAAACTAGTCATATTTTCATTACATTTTAGTCTAGTTTTCGTCAAATTCATTGTCTCAAGCATCATTTTGCTTATCAATTCAGTTCATTTTAGTTTTTGGAGTCAAAATACACATAATGTCATATGTTTTCATGTTCAGGTCATTTGACAGAGTTACGAAGGAAGACCACAAAAATTTGGAGTGAATTCGGAGGCCAAAACAATTAAAATTTGATTTTCACAGTTGTGACGAAAGTTTCATACGCGTGAGCGCATGCTGCAAAGACATGAAGGATTTCACAGCTTTTGAAACCATTTTCACGGCAGTGAAATTGATTGTAGAGCATTTAGTTACGACATGCATATATATGTCTCGGTCGTGCTGAACATCATGGCCCGTGAAGACAATTTCACAATCATGAGCCTGTCCAAGATATAATACAATGATAATTGTCACGGGCCATGAAGGAATTATCATGACCGTGAGCGAATGAAATGATGGATGACGATAAAGACGTGGACATACGACCATGATCGTGTCAGACAAATCACGGGCCATGACATTCTGATGAAGAAAGAAATTTACATTCGGTCACGACCGTGACAACTGAATCACATGCCATGAAGAAACTGAAGACGGACACAACCTTTCGATCACGATCGTGAAATATATTTCATGGCCATGAAACTGCACTGCTATTGAAGAAGAGTGACAATCACAATCCTATGATAGGTCGTGAAAAGTATTTCGGGACAAATTAAACTTTCGTTTTAAACCCAATTATTCTTATCTTTTAGTGAAAATAAAATTTGAGATGTTAGGATTCTTGACACCTGTTGATATCCATTTAAAATCTATAAATAAACCTCTGAAGCCTCATTTTTGGAATATACTTCAAGCCTAGGAGAGTGAAATTTTGGAGAAGAACGCGGAGCGTTGCGCAGATTTTTGAATAGACGATTGTCGAAGTGTTGAAATTCTGAATATTTATTTATAATCTTTTTTTCTCTTTTATTTGAAGGATGAACTCCCATATGTATCTTTAATTTATTTTCATGGATAGATTTTAGTGTAAAGTAAAACATGTGGAACCCTTGTTTATATGGAATTTAGTTCTTCAAAATTTCTTATGTTTGTGAATGTTGTGTTTAATGCATTTTCATGATATCTCTGATATTTGAATTTTTGTTACATGCACTTCTGCTATCATGCATGTATAATGTACAATGTCATATTACAAACTGGACAGAGGTATCATCTCTTCGGGCGTATCGTATCAACCTTGTTGGGGTAATCGTTGTTGCATTCTAGACATGGCCCCTATGAATTCAATTGTTGTCTCATATTGAGATTCTAATAATATTTTAGTTCATATGGAACTTAGGTTGAGACAACCCTAAATCATTTGGACCTTGGAACACATCATATCAACCCTACAAAGGTATATATATACATACCAATAGGGATAATGCAAATGCTACTTCTGATAGAAAGAAAGAAAAGACTGAAAATAAAGGGGTACATAAGCCCCACTGGTGGGATTCGAACTCGAGATCTCTTGATACTCAAGTTAAGGGGCGAGCCATTGCACCACGCTCTTGCTCCCGATATGATAGTATATTTTTATTTTCAATATGATAGTTTGAGTGATTTAGAATATAAAATACATATCAACTAATAAACATATCATATTTAAATGAAATCAATTTTCTACAAAATTAGACTTCATAAGCTTCAATCCACATAAATATTAGCATTTATTCTTTACAAGGTCGTCTCATAAAATTCTAAGAACAAACTTATGTCCTGCTCTATCTTTGGATGTTGAAAGATAGAGTGATGTTTCATATAAAATTTATAAGTAATGAAAATATATATTATATTTAATATATCCTAATTTCCATTAAAATTGCACTTTTTTATCTTTAATACATAGAAATCACATAACTCTTTTTTTCTTTGTGGATTGTTCCTAGAAAAAATCTTGAGGTCTAGCAATATATTTTTTTCATTTCAATAAACTTAGAAATTGAATGTCATGCAATAGAATATTTATATCTCTTAATATACGTAACATTTTAATAAAATTACGGGTGTCCTAGAAACATAGATGACTTCTTACTCCAAAGACAATAAATTTGAATAAATAGTATTGGAATTATAATAGAATTATGTTTCAACCTAGTCATCGGCTGAAATAGTTTGAGTGGCCCTTGGGTTTGAGTATCTAACTTTTTGTACACACCTTTGATTAAATCTAGAGGCTATGAAAAAATAGATTTCAAAAGGAAATCATATTTAATTTCATAAATTTTTAAGGTTCCAAAGGTATAAAAATCTAAATTCAAAGTTGACATGATGCTTGCATATTTTTACATGTTTTTAGGATTACATCTAGTCTAATTCTAATTAATTTTGGCATGGCATGCATTATTTTCTCAGTTTATTTTTTAAATTTGATCAAGTCATGATTCCACTCAAATTTTTATTATTTATTTTTCGACCACATCAAATATGGAACAATAGATTGCATAGGAAAAAATGTAGAAAACTAAGTCAGATGATCAAATTTTGAATTTTAAAGATCTTAATAGCTCCATTGTAACAATGAGCGATAAATTTTAAAATCTGGTTGGAAACTTTGTAAGTTGTAAAATTAGCATTATTGATACTAATGAATAGTTTCACATGTCAATACAGAAATTTATGGTTGTGAACGTAAGGTTGAAGTGTTCTACTGAACTTAGTATGGCGGTAAGTAACAAACATATTTTACAATTCTTATTTGATTTTAATGGGTGTAAGTGTGATGATGAATTTAAAGTTCAAATCACTACAAGTCGTGAACCATAACATCTCTTTATGCATTTGGTTACAAATAGTTAAATGAGGATTACAATTGAAATATGACTCTCTTAGACTCAATTTATGAAGTGTATTCCTTTAATGTGGTCAAAAGTTCGACAGTATCACATTCATTTAGTATTTGAATTTTAAAGGTTCTAAATTTCATTTAACAACCTGTAAAACTTAAATGTCAAAGTCATTTCAAATTTCGAAATACACGATAATTTTTTAATGCATTAGATGCTATGATTTTCTCAACGGCCACCCATATCCCTTTTGTTGGATAGAAATAAATTAAGAGGGGTGAATTTGTTTACAAAAATATCAAATAAATCTATTCCGATAAATATCAATAAAACCCGTTGGAGAAATCAATCAAGAAAATGCAAGCATTATAATGCAAAACTATGAAAGTTTTAGTGTGAAAACTAAGAGTGAAGACGGTCATTTGTTGACGAGGTTTGGCCCAACACCTTGGCCTACGTCTTCGCTCCGAATTCTCTAGCTTGAGAACCTCAGAGATCCACTAATACTAGACGAAGGCAACCTAAATATACCTCAATCGTCTTTTCTCTGCTCAAGAGGTAAGGCACATTTTTTATCACTAGGAGCTCTCAAACTACATCGTAAACTTGACTCATTTTTTTTCCGCTTAAGAGGTAATCTTATCAAAATGAGCTCTCCAAATACAAATAGAATTTTCTTTCATTTACAATGATAATCTTGCACACAATAAAATAAGAGAGAAACACACGTGAATTGTTTGTAGAGAAGGTTTGCGCTTGCACGATTAAGCTCAAGAATGACCGCATCTTCTTCTTCAATGTTGTATGTCTTCTTTTATATCATCTTCATTTATTTTGGTCATTGTAACACCTTCCATACTTTATCAACCCATAAAGATTTTTCAAACTAACTGGTCATTTTTATTTCTTGATATAAATTTGATCTACCAATTCTCTAATTTGAACTTTTAAACCCTTTCAATAGGTAAATCGGTCGATCGTTTCTCTAATTCAATCGGTCGGTTCTCCGATTTGAATCTCCATGCCTCTTTGTAAGTAAATGGTCGATCATTTCTTTGATTCAGTCGACTGGTTCATTGATTCAAATTCTCACTCCTCTGGTATATAATTCAATCAACCACTTTGAAACTTCAACTAAAATAATTTTCAACTTATCGATTAGGTTAATTGATTCTCCAAATTGGTTAATCAATTTAGTTTATTTCCATTTTGAACTTCTTTGGGGCTTTATCATCTCTCACTCATTCAAAATTATTAGTCCCAATTTTTCTATTAAGTTTGTGATCATCAAAATCATTGAAATTTATCCTCTTGATCAACGCATTTATAACCCAATAACCACACGATTTTGAGGTAAGAGGGAACTTGTTGGTTGTGAAGCACGCCTTTACTAACAGGTTGTGAAGAGTTATTTTGTAGGCCACGATATAATCTATTCTTCTTTCTCTTTGATCGGTCGTTGATCCATCCTTTTTTTATGAGCACATGTCATGGTTCCAAAGAAACATCATATCCAACAAAGTCCTGAGCATTGACAAAAGTTGTCGTCCAACAAGCACACATCATCAACAGCAAGAAACTGGGAGGAACTATTGGCTCATCTTCGGCTTCTCCAACCTTCAATCTGGCACCATTTAACAGGTCACAAAGCTCTATTTACAGTTTGTAAATAAGGAAGGTCAAGATGTTCAGAGACATCTTATTTCCTGTGAATGCTCTTCCTAAGATATGCTAATGACAGTAAAGGTGGATTTATCATTCGCCAAACAAGTTATTCTTCAAGTTCTAAGTCTTTCATGACACTAAATTATTTTTACAACTAGTGAAGCACCCCGACAAATTTCCACATCTCAAGAAAGGCAACATCACAACAAAAATCCAATGTGGTGCACTTGACGAGCACACGTGACTGAGCAAACGAGGAGGGAGGATACCAAAGGAAGTTATTTTGGGGATTCTTGCATTGACCTTCATTCTTCTGAGAGAAAAAAGAAATTTGTTGACATTTTCTTCAAGAATATCTTCCTTACTAGATTCACACATAGGAGACAATGGTAGACTTCAACATGTGTGATTACATTATCTGTATGTTCGACATCATCAATCGCATCCACTTCATTCAACAAGCATGGTTGACACATAAAAGCTCACTCTCGAATTTCAATTTCTTAGTACTTTTGATGTAGTGATCTTGTGGAGGGTCCCGAGTACCTTGAATTTCATTATAATGTGCAATGTGAGTTCCAAATGACACATTGGGAGTTCAATGACATTTAGAGGTTCCCGAATGATGGTGTGCCCCGTGTACCTAAGTAGTATCCCCCTGCTAATTTTTGGCTAAGGGTGATAAGGGAGACACATCTGAACTTCCAAACGGCAAAGAGCAGTCTCATTCAAAACCAAATCTTCAGTGATGTCTATAGAGTATTTTTGGAAAAGGCGACAATGATGAGTCGATCAATGGAACAAAATTATATTTTTTACAAGCAATGATTGAAGGCATGACAATAAATGTAGGAGCCCTTCTTGAAAACCTCCAAGAAAAGCTAGAGAGACATTATAATTGGGGATTGATCACTCCGATTGTAGAGCACCTGCAAATAAATTTGGAGGTTGATTTTCTTATCAAGGGTTCTATGTACCTTGATAAAACCACTATCTTCACAATAAAATTAGCATGCATCAATTGAGCTCAATGCAAATTTTGCTTTAAGAATCGAAAGGAGTTGTTGCCTTGTGCTAATACCACAAAATTCAGTATTTTCAACCACGACAATTGATTGTTCTTTCTGACACTCTCGCATGATCATTATGAAGAAGAGATGCCTCCACCACCACTACACGACATGACAATTCAACGCCTTCGCACTCTGAGTGGTACACTTTTATGTCGATGGACCCACCATCTTATGTTGCATCCTTTGACTTTTCATCCATTCAATCTACCTTGAAGGCTATGCATACTGAACATTTCATAAACCTTCTTACTTAATGGAGATTTCCTAGAAGTTTTGTGGTTGTTACCCATTGCTTTGCAGGGGTTTTCCACGTAAAAGATTAGTGTTATGTTGTGTTGATTTTAGCATTATATTTTTGTGATATTATTTTGTTCATTTTAGATTCCATTTGCTACAAAGGGCAATAGTGTATTATATTATGTTGTTGTCAAATGGCAATGTACAATTGCACTAGGTACACTATTATATTCCCAAAGGATAAACTACGAGTACTCTAGTGTCTCCTCTCCATAATAGAATATATTAAAAGGTTGAAGGTCCTCTAATTTTCTGCAACCACATTAGATTCAGAAAGATTAAAAGCAATGAAAATATTTTGCATTCACAAGGACTCGAACTCGAGACCTGCTTAAGCGAAGAGGAACTGCTTACCACTCCACCCCAACCCCCGTTGGTGTGAAAACATAATATAATAGAAACCTCATATAATTTGTATAATAAATAATTTAGCAAAGATAACAACTAAATTGTGAATCGTTTCTTCCTTCAAATATAGTAAGTCAAGTATACACTAGAATATGAAGAATCTGGATGGCACCAAGAGGGGCGGTGAATTGGTGTATAAAAACTTTTACTACTTTTGTTATGCTAGATTAGTTGAATTATATTTAGCGTATGTATATAAATTCAAAGGCAAGTAGATAGAGAGAGATCAAAGAAAAATAAACTAACACACAAACACAAGATTTGTTGACGAGGTTCGGCCGAACTCCTGGCCTACGTCCCCGCTCCAATCTTCTCGCACCCGAGATCTCTGGAGATACTAACTCCTTCTTCAAGGGCGAAGGCTCCCTTACAAACTTCTCTTCCTTCCTAGAGGACAAGGAGACAACCTCTTATAGTTCACTCAGAACTCTCAAACCCTTCTATCATGGATTCTTCACTCGAATCGCAGAAGGGGAACTAAGGCGTTCTATCACTCAATGCTCTCAATGAATATTTGCCAAAGTTACTTTCCAATACTCTTGGGATTACAATATATACTCTGCACTAACGACCTAATTCTCTCACCCAGAAAACTAGTCGTTAATGCAAGTACAGT
>LTAE01008133.1:0-17782 GCA_001647135.1 Pontederia paniculata | reverse complement strand
AATTTGATGAAAGATGGAGAATGATGTTGAAAGGGCAAGCTCCTCCTCCTGAAGATCCCGAGGACAATGATAATATGTAATTTGAAAATTTGGAACGAAATATGTAAATTATTATGAACATTTTCTAGAAATTATTATGAACTTTTTAATTATTATGAAATTTTTAATTATTAATAATTAATTTTGTAAATTATTATTATTTTTTAAATTTATTAAAATTTCTGACGGAAAATTGGGCCCCTCAGAATTTCTGAGGGGCCCAATATTCCCTCAGAAATTCTGAGGGGCCTATTTCTGAGGGACTTTACGCCCCTCAGAATTTCTGAGGGAACGGGTACGAAATCTGTCAGAAAATTATTACCAACGAGTTTTTTTCTGACCGTTTAAATTGGACGGAAATTCCGTCAGAAAGACCCTTTCTGACGGATTTTTTGTCAAAATCCGTCAGAAAATCCGTCAGAAAAGACTATTTTTCTTGTAGTGTGATAATACACCACAAAGGCAAAATGATCACCCTCTGCAACGTAAACATAACTTACAAGCAAACAAAACTTGACATTTCATTAGCTACAAGTGGCTGCAACAAAAGCATCAGATGATACTAGTCTAAAAAAAATGACATTCCTTAGAAAATATAGCTCCTGCACTGCATACTAATCTTCACAACATGATAACCTACAATGTCCTCTGAACAAAAAGAAAAGAAGCTAGAATGTGCTTAGAACACACATGGGACAACTCTAATCTAGAGACGTACAATCTTGACAAATTCAATGTGCATTCGTAAAGTTATTTCATGCCATGTAAACTTCCTTGGAAAAAGAAAGATGGTTGCACAAAATTGATCTATGCAAAAACAGAAGTGAGCTCAAAAAGCAACAAAACCCAGTCAGGTGTACCGTTATGATGTGAAGTCCACTGAATATCACATGCTATTATTTGGTTCATGCCTATTGTTGCACACAGGCGACCTATGCAAAAGCAGAAGTGGGCTCGAAATGTAACAAAATCCAGTCAAGTCTTGTTATGATGTGAATTTCATTGCTATGATTAAGTTGTGATACTTGGTAAAGAGATGTTCAATTTCAAGCTCCTTATTTAATATGAAAAAAGTAAAGGGCAGTTCAAAAGGAACCCAGAACATACTCAGGATCAAGATATCCTTGGGTACCAACAACTGCTGAGGGTACCATTGGGACATCAACTTCAAAAGGCTTTGAAAGCCCAAAATCTGCTATTTTGGCCTCAAGATTTTCACTCAGGAGGATGTTTGCAGTCTTCAAATCTCTATGAACTAGTTGTGGATCGCAGCCTACATGCAAGTACTCCAGTCCTGCTTATCACTAAGCTCATCATTGTCGATTGGGTAAAAACAAAACCGAACATCAGAGATGCATTATGTGTTCCAGCCAAACTTTGTGCAGCTTCAAGTGCAACATTTAAACGTTGTCTCCAACTAAAAGCAATGTTGCTTTGAATTTTACCTGTTGAAAACTATCCAGCAACTTGTTAGCTAGCTTATGGACCATGATATCAAATTGATAATAGAATCCCTTCCCTAACTTTTTCCAAGAGCCAAAGACTTATAATGAAGTTACAGAGAAGAGGGACATAGAAATCTAGAAGTATTTGCATTATCTTGTAAGGTTCTAAGAAGTTTCTGTTTCTAGTAGTTATACAATACTCCTAGAAAAGGTCAGTGAGCTGAATCAAATTGAAAACTTTTGACTTTCAATTTTCTGTTTTTTTTAGGGAGACTATTGACTTTCAAATTAGATCGTAATGATACTCATAATAGCTTTAACACATAATTCTAGAGAAAAAACCACTATGTCATACTATCAATGGCAACATTTCTACATGGGATCATACGGGAGTCAGCTCATGCTTGGTTGTAGCTTTATTTTGGTCCAAGTCAAACTCGAGAAACCCATAAAAATAGGTTCAGTTTGATCAAAATCAAAGTAATAGTATGCGATTAGGTATCAGTCATATAGGACATTCCTCTCTTCCCTCTTATGATTCTCATTTTCTACTTTGTAATATTTTATGAGTTCCTTCCATCTCCAAGTCCGTATTATCTGTTTCTCAATTTACATCTCACAACAGTTACTATTTTTAATTTCATCATAATTGTTTTGTTGTCAAGGATTGCAACACGCACAAAGTCCTACTTCAAGGTCCCAATAAGCATGGACTTTATCGCCTTCCTCAAGCCTCGGTATCACACACCTCTCCATTTGCCCTTCTCTCCGCCTTTCAATGGCACAACCGTCTTGGCCATCCAGAATCCTAGACTGTACGCAAAGTCCTGCATTCTTCTTCTTCGGGTTCAGCACCTTAGATTTCTCGTCCATCCGCTCCTGTGATTCCTGTCATCTTGCAAAGTCCTCTCGTCAACCGCTTTCGTCAGTCGAGTCTTGTAGTAGTGCTCCATTAGATCTTGTTTATGCAGATGTTTGGGGCCCTGCTCCAATTTTATCTTCTCAAGGACATCGTTATTTTATTTTATTTTTAGGTGACTATTCAAAATTTGTTTGATATTTTCTGCTTTATAACAAATCTGAAGTCAAAACAATTTTTCTTTCCTTTCAAGTATTGGTTGAACGTCAGTTTTCGCATAAGATTCGTTCTTTTCATTATGATTCTGGTGGAGAATTTCGAGTCCTTCACTCGCATTTTATCTCTTGTGGCATTCAACATCGTTTAATTTGTCCTCACACGCATGAGCAAAATGGTGTCATTGAAAGAAATATTCGACATGTAACTGAAACTGCTTTAGCATTATTTGCTCTCATGTACCTCGTCGCAATTTATTTTTGAAATTATAATTTATTTAATAAATCGATTACCTTTTGTGGTGTTAGATGACATCTCTCCTTTTGAAGAACTTTTTAATATGCCTCTGTCTTACATGTTTTTGAAAACCTTTGGATGTGCTGCTTATCCTTATCTGCGTCCTTATAATCGTCACAAGTTTTCTTTTCGTTCAACAAAATGTGTCTTTCTTGGTTATCCGTCCTCCTTCCATGATTATAGGTGTTTGGATCCAATGACAGATAGAATATACTATGCACGTCATATTAAATTTGATGAAATATGTTTCCCCTTTGCTTCTCCCTCCTTATCTCCTTCTGCATCTTCTTTCATTCCCAATACACCTTGGCTCACTATTTTCACCTATGTTTCTCCACCTCTCACTCAATCTGCTGATTCATTAGTCCCTACCACAACTTCTCCCTCTCCTAGTTCCTCTTCATCCACCTCTTCTTCTTTTGACACACCCCCTCGACGACACATGACACTTCGGCAAGGAACTCACTGAAATTACAGGGAACTCGCAGGTCTTCAAGATTTGCAAGTGTGACATATCATTTCTACCTCGGATTCTACTCCAATGTGTCATTCTTCTGCCATCAAAATTCTTCATTGGCGCTTGGCGATGGTTAAAGAGTTGAATGCTCTCATTTTTAATGGCACATGGGTGTTAGTCCCTCGGCGTCCATGTATGAATATTCTTGGTTACAAGTGAATTTTTCGCACCAAGTCTCTTCCAGATGGCACTGTAGAGCGCTACAAAGCCAGACTAGTGGCCAAGGGTTTTCATCAACAATCGGACATTGATTATTCAGAAACCTTTAGCCCGGTTGTCAAACCCACAACAATTCGGTTGGTTATATCGCTTGCTATTTCTAATAATTGGCTTCTTCGTCAGTTGGATGTGAGCAATGCTTTCTTGCATGGACATTTAAATGAGAAAGTATTCATGTCTCAACCTCCTAGGTTTTCTGATGAGAACCACCCTGATTATGTGTGTCTTCTTCGTAAATCTATTTATGGATTAAAATAGGCTCCACATGCATGATTTCAAAAGCTACAATTTGCTCTTATTGCCTATGATTTTTGTGCTTCTGCAACTGATTGTTCGCTATTTATGTTTCGAAAGCCTAAATTCTTCTCATTATGTTGCTTTATGTTGATGATATTATCATCACTGGTTCTCATGTAGATCACATTACCAGTTTTATTTTCTATTTAAGCTAGCTTTCGCAATTCGTGATCTTGACAATCTAGATTACTTTCTTGGTGTTGAAGTACTCAGAGATAATATTCTGGATCTTCTACACCGCACTGGAATATCAAACACAAAATCAGTTTCCTCGCCTTTTGGGTCTTCTACAAAACTGGTCAAGAATTGTATCGATAGGTGATTGGTGCCTTACAATATTTGATAATTACTAGGCCTGATGTTTCCTATGCGGTCAACGTTGTTTGTCAATTCATGCATAATTCATCCACAGATGACTTGCCATTGGCAAGTTGTGAAACAAATTTTGCGTTATTTATGAGGTACAAGTCATCTTACCCTTTTTCTAGCTCCTAATCACACTAACACTCTGCATGTTTTAATGATGCTGATTGGACTGGGTGCCCTAATGATCGCAAGTCATTTGGAGGATTTATAATTTTCTTTGATACCAATCTCATCTCTTGGTCAACGCGCAAATAAAGAACAGTCTCTCGCTCGTCAACGGAGTCTAAGTACAAAGCTTTAGCAGATGTCACAGTTGAGCTCATATGGCTACGGTCCTTGCTCATGGAACTTGATTTGCATGTCACCTCTCTTCCAATTCTATGGTGTGATAATATTGGCGCCACATACTTATCTGCAAATCCGATTTTTCATACGCGCACAAAGTATATCAATGTTGATTATCATTTTGTTCGTGATGAGGTCTCCAATCGTCGACTTGTTGTTCGTTTTATCTCTTCCAAAGATAATTTTGCAGAAACTCTAACCAAGCCAATTTTTTGTGCTCGCTTTTAGTTCTTACGGGACAAACTCAATCTTCGATCCAGAGAAAGCTGAGTTTGCGGGGGCGTGTTAGAGAATTTAATCTTATCATTTGTAAAGATTTGATATTTTTCAGATTTGATATTATCCAGATTTGATGTTATCTAAATTTATAATTATCTAGATTAGTTTAGATTAGATAGTCTTCTCTAGTTAGATTAGATAAATATTGATGATTATTCTTCTGATTCTTTCATGTACCATATATAAATGTACAAACTCATCAGAATTCACATAGAAAAATATTTTCTCCATTCTTATTCTTCTAACGGGTACTAGGAGTGTTGCTGATATTTATGAACAAAAATTTGCTATTGCGACTATCGCGTTAAAATATGAGTTACCAACAGTTTGGTTCAACTCACTAAGGCTCCGTTTGGTTAGATCTTTACTGTAGCGGGAATTAATTTTTTTAATCCAATAGATAGTCCCATTGCCTTAATCCATTAGGAATAAGACTAATCCAAGGGGGAGAGAGAATAATTTTGTCTCTACTTTTTATTCTCTCCACCATTAATGCGTTGGGCCCCACCAAATAAAAATAAAAGCCGTTTGGATCAAATGTGGGGAATAAGACCTTAATCCCGGTCTTATTCCCCAACCAAACGGGGCCTAAGGGCTTGAACTAAGGAATAATGATGTTGGAAAAAGTTTAAGCTTCTTACAGCTGAAAATTTGTGGGTTAACTCGAAACGGTCAAAACAGCTCGACAGTCTAAGATGTATTTCTTAATCGTGTGCCTATATATTAGACATTTCAACCCCGCCCAAAATACAGCTTCCAATATATATATTAACTGAATTAAGCAGTTTGCATGTAGAACCTGCACATAAGAATCCGTCATCATGGCCTTGCAATTTAAGCAAGCATGTGATCCCCCCGGCTTGACAACGATCCTTTCATTCAATTTCCGCCCTAACAGATGCACAAGTTGAGGCGTCCCATTAGATAGTTATGTGATGATGATCTATAAAAAAAAAGTTGTTCAAAAGTTCACTCATCGCAAAAGAAATTTGAATAGGATTTATTCATGTCTTCTATTTTTTGAATTATTAGATCTGAAATTTATAATTAACGAAAATAAGTAAAAATATGAACTTTTAAATTTAATAGCCTATAAAATAGAAAATATGAGGTTCATTAAACTTTTTTTTATTTTTGTTACGGTTAAACTGAAACAATGACCCTTCTAGTAAAAGAAAAAAGTGACCACAATGCTATTCTAAAATTCTTTTTGTTACTTCTTTTAATACACTTTTACCCTTATTTTGATAATAAAATGATGTTTAATATTTTATATCAAGATGTCTCCGGTGCCTTCATTAATTGATAATATTTATTTTTCTTAAGAAGACAGTAGAACGATTCCTCGGTCCTGACTCCTGACGACTCTTTCCTCGAACTCTTTCTCCTTTCCCGTGTAGGAAGAAGTTGTTTAATTATTTTGTGTGATGAATTCCTTCTTTTTTGTTGCCAATCATATTCGGTGCTTTACCCAATTAATGTATATCGCTTGGAGTCAGTCTCGAATCATCACGTACGAAAATTCAGGAATTAAAGCTTGCTTTAGTTCACTTATTTTTTTCGATAATAGAATATGTTCACGGAAGATAAAATTGTCCGAATGCCAAAAGCTTGGAGTGACATTTGTCAAGAGTACCGAAAAGAAACAAAATGAGTGTATAAATTTACTTTTTTAAAATCCACATAAATACTTAAAATTATTAATAATTTAATTAAAAAAAAACAAAATTTGTTATAGCATTTCTGGATTTATTATTTATTACCATTAAATTATATTATTTTAATTAGAATTATTGATACTTTAAGCACGGATCAAAATATATAAAAGTAAATTTTAAAAAAATTAGAAGGGATCAAGATTCAAATTCTAATATTAATATGATAGTCAAAATTACTTATACGCTAAATTAATTAAATAAATTATATTATTTTTTTAAATATATTTTTAAGCACGGATCAAAAATAAAAAAATTATGAGGATCAAAATATATAAAAATAAATTATAAAAATGGAAGGGTCAAGATTTAAATTCTAAATCTCAAGATGAAAGGTCAAAATCACTTATATGCTAAATTAATTAAATAATTATATAATTTTAATATATATATATATATTTGAAAAATTGAGGATTGGTCGAGGCCCTTCATGATTATACGTGGATTTAAGCATTTTTATAAAATAATGATACTTTCTATACAAACGAAATAATACTCAATTTTTTTTTACAAAAAATATTTATTATTAAAAAATGGTCAACACGGAATACAGTTATTAAATGTAGATAATAATTAGGGACCCGTCGAGCTGGACTTAGCAATAACAAGTTGTTCAACATAAATTCATTTGACCTTGTCTTGTACCTCTGGACTTAGCAGCTTGCATTCATTGTAGACGACCTTTTAGCGTCTGCATCATTTATGCGTGGTTTGTTATTGTTAGGAGCTACCTACGTATATAAGTCGTTCTTTTTATTATCAGATTGGCAGCTTCGCTTGGAGTAAAGTAGACATGCATCATCCAGGGCGGATTGGTGGAATGAGGAGGGATATGATGTTGCTGGTCTGCTTGTTCATTCTATTCAAAATGATGCACGTCACTGCCCAGAACGGTAATAAGCTTCATCTCAGATATAAAATGACCGAAAGAGTTGAGCTTTGTGTTCATATCTAATTAAAGTTTTTACCTTTTAAACTAGGTTTTCCTTTATTTTTCCCTAACGTTATTATATGTAATTCGACCTTTGATGTTACAATCATATTTTCAAGGCTCATTATATTATATATATATATATATATAGAGGTATATTAACGTGCATACCGTGCATGCACATACTATGGACCTTTGAATTAGTATTACTTTCAATCTAATGATCTAAAACAAGGACAATCATAATCGTTCGATTAAAATAATATTGATTCAAAGGTCGAGAGCGTGTGTATGCACTGTGTATATATCATTTTTGTATGCACACTAATATTTCTCATATATATATATATAAATATATATATATATATATATAATCAAGTTTATATTCAGTTAATTATATAAATAGTCTAAGTTATTGACGCCCAAAAATGATTTGAGCAGAACATTTTACTTTTTCTTTGCAAATCAGTTATTAGACAATCGCCTAGAATTAAATAAATTTGCAGGATATGGGGAATGAGGAAGAGAGGTTGCGGCCAAAGAAATGAAAGACCGCTCTTTAGGCTGCAGGAGTGTAAATTTGCTCCGGCGGTGGTGCGTTACTTAAACTCGTGATGGAACTTTCTTTATTAGAAAATCAAACACATCGAGAAGGCTAGGGTATTCTTGATGGAATAATCAAAAGATTTAATCTTAATTTTTTAATTGTATGACACTATAAAAGACTTGATATCATTAAGTAGATTCAGGAGTAATTTAAAAAAAAATCTCCAACTTAATTATTTTTTATAGCAATATTCTAATTTTATTTAATTATGTTTTACCTCCTCAAAACTCCATTTTTAACAGTATAATTCTTCCATGTTACAGTTAGAAGAATCAGGTACTCTTTTAGGAACATTAATCATATATTCATACCTTGATAAATTGGATATATATCTTTGTCAGGTTTCATGAGCATCGACTGTGGCATCCCAAGCCAATCCAGCTATTCTGACCCCAATACCGGTATAAACTACGTATCGGATGACCAATTTATAGACACCGGAACGAACTACAAGATCTCCTCCAGTTACATAACCTCTTCACTTGAGAAGCAGCTGCTAAACGTGAGAAGTTTCCCAAATGGAACTAGGAACTGTTACAAGATCAAGGCCCTGAAGCGTAACGCTAAGTATCTCGTTAGAGCAACCTTCATGTACGGGAATTATGACGGCCTGCAACAAGTCGGTCCTTCCAAGCCGCTACAGTTCGATCTGCATATCGACGTCAATTTCTGGAAGATCGTGAACGTGTCGGATCCATCCAACATTTATAGAGTTGAGGCAGTTACCGTTGCTCTTACCGACTCCATATCAGTTTGCTTGGTAAATACCGGTTCAGGAACCCCTTTTATATCGGCGCTGGAGTTGAGGCTGCTAAAGGACACGATTTATAAGTACGCGAATACCACTCAGTATCTGGTACTTATATATCGGAACAATGCGGGCGTGACTTCGAACGAGCTAATCAGGTAGCCTTCGTTTACACAACTTTATTATTGAACCGGGATATTGTTTTCAAAGGGCCCGTTCGGAGATGGTAATCGGGTCAGAACTCGGACCTGGTTTCCGCTGGTTCCATGAGTATGAAATTCCACATCTGAACTTGAGTTGGTTCATGCAAGAACCAATTGGCTCTTGCAAAATGCAGGAATAAAATATTATTTTTTTATTTTTATTTTCTTGGCGCGACATTTTTTTTCATTTTATCTTTTTCTTTTGACGTTTTTTTTCTTTTATCTCTCTTCACTCTCTTTTTAATCTTATTTAATTAAATCAACTTATATTTTTATTTATTTTATTAAATATTATAAAAAGTTAGTATTATTTTTAAATTTAATAAGCTATTTTAATTATTTGTTATTATTTTTCCTAAATTATTTTACTTATTTAACTTTTCACTATTTTTTATTATTTTGCTTAAATTATAATTAAAATTTAAATAATTATTTTATTATATTATACATAATATTTAATTTATATGATTTATTTAAATTATTAGAAAATTTCTTATTATATTATCTTAAATATATTATATTAAAATAATTTATTATTATTACTTTTTTATTCAATTAAATTTATTATCTTCATTAAAAAATATTGGTTCTCATTTATTTCACCAATTTTATTCAAACACACATTAGAATTAATTTATCAAATCAACTTTTTAATTTTTATCATTATTTTTTAGTTTATCCAAACACTCATAGAATCAATCTATCAAATTAATAAGTTCTTGGAACTTCATAGAACTTAAATTCTCGGATCCAATTTGGTAGAAACTTTTTAAATGTTATAATTTACAAGCTGAATTAAATTGAGAACTACTAAATTTTATATCATATAAAATTAAAATTAGCCCCCTATTGGCTAGACTAGTTAGCTGTATTTTTTTTTAAAAATATTTAGTATATTATTTTTCTAAAAAAAAGGATTGTTTCTTGCGATTCTAAGGGCGGCCAAGTTATTTCAATTTTTTTCAAAGATAGTATTTCAAGGCCCTACATATTATATTAATTTTAATGTTTAAGATAACATTAAATTTTAGTTTCTTCCATAGCTGATAAGAATAACATGTTTTAAGGGTTGTATCATATTTATATTTTATATAATTTTTGAAAATATGTTTCTTAAAAGAATTGATAATATCCAAAGTAAAAATAATACATTTTTTAAATATGGTAATTATGCAGAATTAATTGGGCACTGGTCTTTTTAATTTCTATCATTATTTTTTAGTTTATCCAAACACTCATAGAATCAATCTATCAAATCAATAAGTTCTTGGAACTTCATAGAACTTAAATTCTCGGATCCAAATGACATCATAAGAGAATTTGGTAGAAACTTTTTAAATGTTATAATTTACAAGCTGAATTAAATTGAGAACTACTAAATTTTATATCATATAAAATTAAAATTAGCCCCCCTATTGGCTAGACTAGTTAGCTGTATTTTTTTAAAAAAATATTTAGTATATTATTTTTCTAAAAAAAAGGATTGTTTCTTGTTATTCTAAGGGCGGCCAAGTTATTTCAGTTTTTTTCAAAGATAGTATTTCAAGGCCCTACATATTATATTAATTTTAATGTTTAAGATAACATTAAATTTTAGTTTCTTCCATAGCTGATAAGAATAACATATTTTAAGGGTTGTATCATATTTATATTTTATATAATTTTTGAAAATATGTTTCTTAAAAGAATTGATAATATCCAAAGTAAAAAATAATACATTTTTTTAAATATGGTAATTATGCAGAATTAATTGGGCACTGGTCTTTTTAATTTCTATCATTATTTTTTAGTTTATCCAAACACTCATAGAATCAATCTATCAAATCAATAAGTTCTTGGAACTTCATAGAACTTAAATTCTCGGATCCAAATGACATCATAAGAGAATTTGGTAGAAACTTTTTAAATGTTATAATTTACAAGCTGAATTAAATTGAGAACTACTAAATTTTATATCATATAAAATTAAAATTAGCCCCCCTATTGGCTAGACTAGTTAGCTGTATTTTTTTAAAAAAATATTTAGTATATTATTTTTCTAAAAAAAAGGATTGTTTCTTGTTATTCTAAGGGCGGCCAAGTTATTTCAGTTTTTTTCAAAGATAGTATTTCAAGGCCCTACATATTATATTAATTTTAATGTTTAAGATAACATTAAATTTTAGTTTCTTCCATAGCTGATAAGAATAACATATTTTAAGGGTTGTATCATATTTATATTTTATATAATTTTTGAAAATATGTTTCTTAAAAGAATTGATAATATCCAAAGTAAAAAATAATACATTTTTTTAAATATGGTAATTATGCAGAATTAATTGGGCACTGGTCTTTTAACTTTAAAAAGCATCTCATTTTATCGGATTGTTAAAAAAAAGTTATATAGAGTTTTTTTTAATTTCGACTTTTATGTTTGCATTCTCAATCAGCAACATCTGCATTTTAATTTAAAAACAATAAATTAAATTATTTGGAAAAAAACATTGTAGAAATTAAACTCATTTTTTATTCATCCGCCTTACGTTCGCTGTTTGATCCAAATCACTATCAGATACCCAGCGGACCGCTACGACCGCATCTGGTCGCCGTGGACCTTTAAGCCTTACTGGACCCAGATCTCGACCGTATCGCCGGTAAAGAACTTTGACAATGACGAGGCGGAGGCGCCGTCGGTCGTCATGCAGACCGCCGCCGTGCCGGTCAACTCCAGCGTTTTGTTATTCAACTGGTTCTTTGAAGCCGCCGAGGTCCCCCGCAACGAGTTCTACGCCCACCTTCACATGGCGGAGCTCGTGCCCAATGTCTCCAGGTCCGTCAACATCTACTTCAATGGCGGTTCCTGGTGGCGCAACTACACCCCGCCGTACCTCATGTCGGACGTCCTCTACAGCACATCGCCGATAACCCCTCAGAGTTCCGAGTACGTTTTTGCGATCAACTCCAGTGGCCTATCGGGACTTCCCCCAATCCTCAACGCGCTGGAGGTCCACTCGCCCATGTATCTCACCGAGGTGGCCACAGATGCCAACGATAGTACGTTCATCTTTATCCTTGTGACCTTAATGTGGATGCACGCTATCTGTTTGATGTTTTAACCCTTTCTTTTTTTTTCTTTTCTTCTTTTTGGTGGATGGAGCAGCCGACGCCATTGACGCCATCAGGGAGAAATATAAAGTGGGAAGAAATTGGATGGGTGATCCGTGTTCCCCGAGAGATTATGCTTGGGATCGCCTGAGTTGCAGCTATTCTTCCAACTCGCCGAGGATTGTGAGCGTGTGAGTTCTTGGCAGTAAAATAGAAGGAAATTGTTAAGAAGACCATCCTTAACATGCTCTCAATTCTTTTTCAGGGACTTGTCTTCATCTGCATTGAGTGGCAATATATCCTCTTCTTTCTCCCTGCTCACTGAACTCAAGTACCTGTAAGTGCTACTTTTTTTTCTTTTCTTCTTTTTGGTGGATGGAGCAGCCGACGCCATTGACACAATCAGGGAGAAATATAAAGTGGGAAGAAATTGGATGGGTGATCCGTGTTCCCCGAGAGATTATGCTTGGGATCGCCTGAGTTGCATCTATTCTTCCAACTCGCCGAGGATTGTGAGCGTGTGAGTTCTTGGCAGTAAAATAGAAGGAAATTGTTAAGAAGACCATTCTTAACATGCTCTCAATTTTTTTCAGGGACTTGTCTTCATCTGCATTGAGTGGCAATATATCCTCTTCTTTCTCCCTACTCACTGAACTCAAGTACCTGTAAGTGCTACTTGCATTATTGCAAACTGACATGCTCTTTGTCTCCCCTAATCTTTTCTTTTTGCTGCAAAAGATTAAGAGACTTTAAAAGCATCGTCCTCCTTATGCATATTAATCTTTGTGATAATTTAATAGTTAACCATGTCTTGTGGTCTTTGATACAGTACTAAGGACACATCACAAGAATGAACTGAAATATATGATTTATCCTGGAATGACCCACCTGAATTGTAAATTTGTAATGAAAATTGAGATGACATTTACATCAACTAGAATTGATTGTCCATTAGTGCAGTACGATGAAAATTTTCTAAATGAATGAGATATGTGTAACTAAAGATATTTACTTTTTGTAGTTACAAAGAAGGAACCCTCAATCAAAGCAAGAAAGTATATGAAATCCTTATTTTCCAACAGCCAAAAATCCTAGTTTCTGGATAGCTCAAAGCTACATGTACCTGGAAAGTTCCTTCTCACAGTTTTGCTAAAATCCATCATGAATCATGCTTTATTCAGGATTCTAGATATATTGATGGAGAAGGATGCCCGGACATTTTTTCTAAAGTTAGAGTAATGGTCAACTAGCCAAGCTTAGTAGTCATCCTTTCCTTCATCATAATGAGTCATGGTCAACTAAGAGAGGCCATTTGCCCTCTGGTAGAAGATATGTAAATAAGCTTACTTTAAATGAAATACTTTGGCTGCTACAATCTATTTGGTATTTCTTTCTTTGTCATTATGTTGAAACCCTAAATGTTTACATTTTGTAACCTTTTTCATTAGGGATTTATCTTATAACAACTTAACAGGAGAAATACCTGATTCTTTAGGAAGTTTGTCATCTCTCCAAGTCCTGTAAGTCTTTATCTGATTTCTTCTGATTTATGAAATTCATGGAGTTCTATGGTCTAACTTTGACTTTTTTTTCTTTCAGTAATTTGACGGGAAACAACTTTACAAAACCAATTCCTGCTTCTTTACTTGAAAAATCTAAAATGGGGCTGCTGCTCTTAAGGTTTGCTTTTGTACTAGTCCTCAATGCATTAGCATGCTTCACTTTAGGTGATTGCTATACTCATGGCCGCGGTTGTGTACTTGTAATTCTTTGTGTAGAATTGATGATAATACACAATTATGTGCCAATACCTCATGTCTACCACGAGATAAGAAGAAGAAAATCTCTACACCTATTATTGTGATACTTTCGGTGGTTCCTGTGATATTAATTTTGGTGGTGAGAGTTATTATGCGGAGAGTTAAAAAGTTACAAGGTAAGTTTCTATTAAAACCATATGTAGCTTGAGTTGTCATTCCAATTTCATGTTTAAGATTGTTAACTATATGTATAATTTCTTAGGTGTTCTTTTTTGAGAAAATATAATTTCTTAGGTTAAGAGTATGACTAGAGATAGCTGATGATTCTATTTCACTGACAGGGTTATCTTCTAAGAAAAACTCATTTAACCTTTTACGTATCAACGATCAAATTCAATTTGAGAATCGACAGTTCACATATATGCAATTGGCACATATCTCTAATAATTTTGTAAGATTCCTTGGAAAAGGAGGATTTGGCTTTGTCTACCATGGCTATTTAGAATCTGGAAAGCAAGTGGCAATCAAGATGCGATTTCAATCATCAACACAAGGGACCAAAGAGTTTCTAGCTGAGGTAACATCTTAGTACGTGATTAGATTCTGAATTAGATGATTCAAAGTCAGTGTAATTATTAACCCTGAATTTAATTTCCTCTTTTCATTTTGCCGCAAGTCACTTTTTTTCTCAATGAAAATAGTGTTTTTCCATAAATCTCTATTTGTATAGATTGAGAAAACTCAGAGAGATACGGGAGATCAGGAAAGACTGACCAGACTTTTGAGCTCCATACTATTTCTTCTCTGTAGCATCTTGGTTGACAATGTTTTCCTACTTGTTTTGCAGGCACAAAATTTAACAAAAGTTCATCACAGGAATCTGGTTTCCTTTGTTGGTTATTGCAGGGATGAGAAATATCTGGCTCTGGTTTACGAATACATGGCAAATGGAAATCTTCATGACCACTTGAGAGGTTTAAAACTATAAATTATAGTCCTCCTTTTCCCCTTTAATAAATATAGTCATTTTAAGTCAAATTTTCAAAAATAAATTGAACCAACATAGAAAATATTGCTCATATTTCTTTACTGCTGTGTCATGGGGCCATGCTTAGATTTTCTTTAATGACAGGAAAAAGAAGCGGAAAGCATGGTAGGAATATTAGAATATGGTATCCATGTTGAAAAGTAAATAATCTAATATGCATCTTCAGGGTTGTAGTTTGAAATCTGACCATATATTTTTCTGGGTAAAACATCTGAGCACATTTAAAGTCTGCTGACAGTTTCCTTCACATTTTGGAATTATAGTGGGCCCTAATGGATTGGGTCCACCGATGACCTGTGATATGCAAATTGTCTGATTGACTTTTGCAGTCACATCTCATTATCTTTAATATTTGTTTTCCTACTCTTAAACATTACAGGTAAGATTGACCACCTTAGAGCGTTGAGCTGGGGAGAGAGACTTCGAATTGCAGTTCAAGCTGCCCAAGGTTGTAACAATACATGGTAGTGTAGAACTAGTCTTGCTTATCTATCTTGATCTTCTTTTAACATTGTGTTAAACATTTTTATACACAACGTAGGTCTGGAATATCTACACAAAGGGTGCAAGCCTCCAATAATCCATAGAGATATCAAGAGCAGCAATATTCTTTTGGGCGAGGACATGGAGGCTAAGATAGCGGATTTTGGGTTGTCCAGGGCTCTTCAAAGTGATGACCAGACTCATGTTTCAACTGCAACGGTGATGGGGACCCCTGGATATGTTGATCCTGAGTATGTCTCCTATGCTGATTACTTTATTTTGTTGCACTTGGCACATGATAATGTATTAATGGTTATAGTGTGGAAAGATACCAGGATAAATATTTTTAACCAACTTAAAAGACCTCTTCCCCAACTAGCAAAAGGTGACTTATATAGTAAAACATAATTGAACCTCTTATAATTGGTTTCACGAATAGCATGGTTAACACGGAGTATAAAAGATGACTAATGATTCATTCTTAAATGAATGAATTTTATCTGGCAGGATTATTCTTTTTAGTGTGCTTGTGTGAAAAGAGGGGGTCAGTAGAATCTGTTTTTAAGCGAACATGGATAGGCTGTATAACACCTCAAGAACTTTATGTATTAGAATATAGATATATACAAAGAATACGAATCTGGATGATTGTTAGTCATCCTTCTCTCAAAAAAAGGTTTATTTTTATTAGTTCCTGAGGATGTAACATCTTCGCGCATCTCTTCAGTTTTCCTTTTCGTCACTTGTTTCACACCTTTACTTCCACCAGTTTGTTCACAATATTAACAGATGACGCAATAAGTATACTAGGAAAAACTAAGATCAGAGGTATCTGATATCCTTTGTTAGCAGCCTAATGCATCTAGAAATGTTTGTCTCTTTTTCGAATTGATGTTTCAGTGTACTTGATCTCTTTATTTGACATAGAGAGTCAATAGTCATTGATAATAGGTTCAAAACTGTTGTATTTCAATCAAAGTTGGTGCTGGATATGATTTGCTACAGAACATCCTAATCTTTCCCATGCTTATATTACATTAGGTACCATAACACTTTGCAGCTTAATGAGAAGACCGATGTATATAGTTTCGGTGTAGTTCTGTTGGAGCTGATAACTGGACAACCACCCATAATACAGGGTGCCGTAAATGTTCACATTGCTCAGTATGTGGCCCCAAAACTTGCCAGAGGGGAACTGGATGATATCGTTGACAAGAGGGTACATGGAAAATATGATTCCAATTCTGTGTGGAAGGTCCTTGATTTGGCACTAAGGTGCACAGCACAAACAAGCACTCAGAGGCCGACAATGTCAGAGGTAGTTACACAATTAAAGGACAGCTTGGAGCTAGAAACTGCATGTAGAAAGAGTGAAAACATGTCTGACGAAGTTTTTGAAATTAGCCAGACATCAGTTCTTGAAATAGGAGGCAACATGCCAGGAGATGGTCCATCAGCAAGGTAATGTATCCCACATAGAATCCGCATGATTGGAGGAGAATTTACGTTTGTTGAAGCGAAAACTTATTTTATGAATGTTTACATTTTTAGGGAAATATTTAACATGAATTTGATAAAATGTATTTGTCCTTTTTGTATTCAGATTGTCATGTATTTATACTATATCAAAGATTGGTTGTCTCATGTTTTTGAAAGGAAAAATTGGTTCTTTCACTGAAGAAAGATTATATGTTTTTCAAGTGACTCATGAGTTAAACAGCGCAATTACAGTTTGTCATGAGATGTTTCAAATATATTTAGTGAAATATTATCAAAATATTTTATGAGTTCAATGTGGGTATAGTGTTAGTATACTCTACATTCACATTGTCCTATATTTTGGACCATCAAATTTAATGAACAAATCAAATCAATCAAATAAATAATCAAAACTTCGTGACTTGAAATAAAATCTGGGCCATCAATCTAGATGGCAAAAGTTCAAATTATTTAACAACATCAATGTAGTTGATGCGAAAAATCATATGCTAAAACTTCAACAAGTATACTTGTCGCACAAGTAATAAAAATATGAGTAGAATGTCGAATCCACGAGGATTGATGAATTTTAAAATTTGAAATTTTATCTTGAAATTTGATTTAAGATATTCAGTGAATTAAGAAAAAGATAAGAAAAGATAAAATAAGATAAGATAAGAAAATTAAGAAGAAAAGATAAAAAGATTTAATTTGTTAGGATTAAAATTCTGTTTCACCAATATTATCTTTTAGATCAATGTTTGAATATTAGAGGGTGGAAGAATTGATTTAAAATTATAAGATTCCGGAAACGGATGACTTAACTATTTTAATTTTAAATTAAA
>LTAE01008132.1:4599-21217 GCA_001647135.1 Pontederia paniculata | reverse complement strand
GTACTGGATAATACGGTCAGGTCGAAATGCTCTTGGGATGCCCGATACGGTCGTATTGATGGATATGGTCAGACCGAAATACGCTCAGGATGACGAATACGACCGTATTCTCAAATCCAGTGCAACCGTATTCTGTCTTCAGTAATGTTCTCTCTTCTTCAGCGTTGATACGGCCGTATTCTCCAAGCCGGGTCGGCCGTATTCTCACTGATTACTTGATATTTTCCCCATTTTCGTGTGTTTGTTGTCTCCTGTCAAAACAAATACAACTTTATGTAGATCTCTAAATATTGAGCATAAATAAGAACAAAATGAACTCTATTTAAATAACAAAAAAAATAAATTCACGTTCATTTCATTCACTTATCAGTTACGATCTCCATTCTTAAGCCAATTAACTCTTGATTTGCTCCACCAATTAATACTAATTTGTCTCAAGTATGCTGCACGTTGGGTATAGGGTTCGAAGCTTTCTGATTTCTATGTTAGATAAAGTTGAGGAGCAATCCTTGGATTCTATTATTTGAATTTCTCTATTGACCCTTTGGACTTTATTCTCTATTCTACCAAGATCTTTCCTATTCCATTCCATGGTTTTCTCTTGAATTCGCTTTAGTGATGTTTGGATAGAAAGGTCAGGATTTGCTGATTGATCTCACTGTTTCACACATTCATAAGCAAATAAAATTAAAATTTATGTATAGTACCAAAAGTCAGTCAATCAGGTCAGTCTTGTTGACTTAACAATATATAACTTCCTTGTTGACTTAACTTATTTAATTGAGTTAAATTTTTTGATAACTTCCTTGTGGAACAGGAAAGGCTCTTGATCAGTTTCTTCCCACGATACCGCAAAAAAACACAGAACAAACAAAGTCCACTCTTTTTCCCAGGAAATTTGCCCCAACACAACACAATCCTCAGCAGCATCCAGCAGAACAAACAAGGTCCTACTAAATATCATGGCATCAATTCTCCGCTCACGGCTTGCAATTGCAAGGCTCATGTCTTTTTTCTTTGCACTCATCGCATGCTCGGCCTACGTCTCCTGCTGGATGAATTGCACCGCAGGCTCCAACTTCACCATAAACAGCACCTACCAGTCCAACCTCGAACTCCTCCTCCCTTCCCTCACCTCAGCTGCCTCCACCTCCGGCTTTGCCATCCAATCCGTAGGCAGCCCACCTCACCAAGTCTTCGGCGTAGCTTTCTGCCAGGGCGACCTTTCCATGGACGAGTGCAAAAACCACCTGTCGGATATGGTGCGCGACCTCCGTGCCCAATGCCCATTGAGCAAATCTGCAGCAGACTGGGATGACAGCTACGTCCGTTACTCGAGCACCAACTTCTCAATATCCGACGACGATGCCTATAGACAAATTTTCTTTGACCATGGGGACGCAGGCGAAAGAGATAAGTTCGAGGACTTGGTGGCCGGGTTGATGGACGGTCTTATCCAAACGGCCGCTTACACTTCCGACTTCATGTTCGCAGCTGGAAAGGCGAACTACACAAGCTTCGCAAACATATATGGACTGGTGCAGTGCACAAGGGATCAGCCTGGCAGTAGCTGTTCTCAGTGTCTTCAGACATCAATGAGTCGTATGCAGAATTGTTGCTGGGGAAAACAAGGAGTTGTGGTCATGGGATACATGTGCTATCTGAGATTTGATATCTATCCATATTACAATGAAACCGCAGTGGCGGAAGCAACGGCACGCCCGATTCCATCTTCAGTGGCACCCGCAAGACCTCGAACCCCAGCTTCTGGCATTCAACCATCAGGTTCTTGTTTTAGGCTTCGAACTCAAAATTGTATCAAGTTATCTAATTTGCAATACGATGACTGGATTTAGTCTAAGTCAATTCTAGTGTTTTGATCCAGAGAAGGACAACGGAATCAGAGTTGTTCTAATTGCTATCTTGGTGCCTTGTGCCCTTGTGCTTCTTGCTGTAATCTTCATTTGCATATCGAAGAGGAAAAGATTCACATGGTTGATCGGTATGCCGTATGCATATTTGCTTCCCGTTTCTGCACAGATAATTGGTATATCTTACTAAATGATTTTGGAATTTTTCGGAGATAATGCAAGATTTTACAGACGAGGCGAAGCAAAGTGACAAGCCTCTATTGTTTGATTTGCGTGTGCTAAAAGCAGCAACTAATGACTTCTCCAACCTAAACAAGCTTGGTGAAAGTAGATTTTGGTCAGTTTATAAGGTAAATTTATAGCCATCTAATCCATTCAATCTATTATGAACAATGGAACTATGCTTACATGATTGAAACATAGGGATTATTGCCTGATGGCACGGACGTAGTTGTAAAGAGACTCTCGAAAGAAATGAATAAAGAATACCTCAAGCTAAGAAATGAGGTTGCCATTGTCTCCAAACTTCAGCACAAAAACCTTGTCAGGTTACTAGGTTGTTGCTCAGAAGAAGAGGAGAAGCTACTGGTCTATGAATTCGTTCCCAATTCAAGCCTTGACAAATTTTTATTTGGTATGTTACTCGGACGTAATTTCTCTACTGAGGAATGTGAATTATGTTAACATGTATATCTTCATATGAATATCTAAACTGAAATATTTTCTTTTTAAACAAAGTTCTCTCTTGCGTGTCATAGCCAAATAACTGTCCAGATTTTATTGTGTTAGTGTATCACATCGAGACTTCTCTGCCTTAGATTTATTTGTACCTGAACAGGATAGTTCTTGTTATAAACCACCAAGAGAATCCATGTTAATGGAGATACATTAATGATCTTAATTAAATATATTCGATTGCTAAGTAACTATTAAGATTTAATCGGATGATAGCAGATGCAAGTGGGGAACCAAACTGGGACAAGCGCTACAAGATTATTGTTGGAATCGCAAAGGGACTTCAATACCTTCATGAAGATTGCGGGCTAAAGATAATTCATACAGATCTAAAGCCAAGTAATATTTTACTAGATACAGAATTGAGCCCCAAGATAATGAGTTTTGAGCTCGCAAAGCTTACTAATTTAGGCACAACCGAAGAAAGTGTTTCTTCTAGTCGAATTATTGGAACAAAGTATGTTAAAGCCGTCAGCTAATTCGCTGTACTAAATTTCTAATACATCAGCTCTTATCCAATTCACAGTACTTCTTCTATGCAACTCTGACATGATTGTTCTTGACGATGCAAGTGGATATATTGCGCCGGAATATGCATTAGCGCGTAGATTCTCAACCAAATCAGATGTGTATAGCTATGGTGTAGTTGTTTTGGAGATCTTAACTGGAAGAAGAGCTTCTGACTTCCATGGATCAGGGAATATCTCAAACATGCCCACTTATGTACGCAAATCCCTTCTCTTTTTATCTATTTACTATAATTTGTTATGTAACAAGAAGTAACACACTTGATTCTTATGAAAAATGTGTTTGCTGATTGTGTATGAAGGCATGGAATTATTGGAAAGAAGGGAAAGCATTGGACACGGTTGATCAAAGGTTGAGAGAAGGATATAGAACGGAAGAAGCCTTGAGATGCTTTCACATTGCTTTACTCTGTGTCCAGAAGAATCCAACGGAGAGACCAAGCATGGTGTCGGTTGTTCTCATGCTAAGCAGTGAATTTGTAACTCTGTCATCCCCTTGTGAGCCCGGCTTCGTCGTTCAAGAAAGAGAGACTGATAGGTCACCAGTGTCCATAGGAAATGGTGATCGCAGTTCTGCACCTCAGATATCTAGCTCAGTTTCTATAAACGACGTCACATTCAGTGAATTGGAAGCTCGATAGCCTGTGTTCTTTATCCTGTTTATGGTAATGTAAAAGTTTGTGGTAAAATATATTGAAAGTATCCGGTCTAGCGCAGAAAAACCGGCTTGTATGATGAAAGCCTTGGGTACTGCAAAACATTGGCTTTAGCTTCCAACATTACCTTGGCTCAAATTCTGAAACCGAAATGTTTCTGTTAAACACCATGCTGAAGCACTCGACGACTGCTCAACATTACAATGACTGTTGAGATTATGCATTTTCCATAACACACTCTCTATAGTAGGGGTGTTTATCGGGTCTGATTGACCTGATGAACCCAATCAGATCTGATGAACTCGACGATCTCTAAATTGAATCGTTGGTCGGGTCATATTCGAATCGAGCCGATCATAACCCGATCATTAATGAA
The DNA here is from genome assembly GCA_001647135.1 of Pontederia paniculata. Taxonomy (NCBI): domain Eukaryota; kingdom Viridiplantae; phylum Streptophyta; class Magnoliopsida; order Commelinales; family Pontederiaceae; genus Pontederia; species Pontederia paniculata. The sequence goes on along the minus strand of LTAE01008132.1, from coordinate 17,052 downwards.
TCATGCACAATTTTAATTTTTCAAATCCGATCAACTCGACCTAATCCGATTATCCATTTTTTTATATTTTTTATTAAATTTGAACAAATTTATTCTAGATAAAAAAATTATATTACTTTAAAATTAAAATAATTTAAAAATTATACTTATATCATTTAAAAGTATTATAATTTTTTGAGATATTATGTTTCTTTTTTAAGAAAATATAATTAATTGTTAAATATCATAAAAAATAATTAAAAATATATGAAATTTTTAATAGGCTAAATCCATGATCCGACTCGATCCAATCCCACCCAATGAAAATCAAGTTGGATCGGATTCGACGACTAATTTGTTATGAACACGATCCAATTCAATGAACAAAATCAATTGGATTGGATCGGAGTTAGAATCGGGTCGGGTCACACCCGTTCTGTGAACACCCTACTCTACGGCTAGTAAATATAGCTCAAATGCAAATGTCTTAAATGTTTTAATGGGTTATACTTTCTTGAATTTGACAAAGTTATAGTTTAGGGACTAAAAAGCATTCTTGATCTTGTAACTGTATCCTTCTTATTAGAAGGTTAGAAAGAAAACTCAAATAGTGGTCGAACTCTCTTAACATGATTAGGCTTAATGGAGGGCTGAATACGAGCATGAGCGTTATTTTGTAATAAAAGTATGCACATTTACCAATGAATACCCAACAAATCTCTTAAAATTAACATTACTCATAATTTTAATTAAAAAAAGTGTTTTGTATTGCTTAATAGCTAAACCATCATCAGCTTCATTAAACCCTTGAAGTCATACAATCATCAGCTTCATTAACCCTCGAAGTCATATATGCAAGTATATGTCTTTTGAAGAAAATAAATGACATAAAACAATCTCTCTCTCTCTCTCTCTCTCTCCACTCGCCACCATTGTTAGATTTTTTATTTCACGCGGAAGGAGATTCAAGTTTGAAAATACTTGCAAAAAATCATATTGGAGTTCCAATTCATTATAGTTTGTTTTGATCCTTCATGATATGCCTGCGACTTTGATTCAAAGAAAATCCAGATAAATTGCAAAACGTCACTGTAGCGGTTCTCCTGTAGAATCCCAATGCTCTGCGGCCCACTTTGTCACTCGCGTCGAAGGCGCTTCCTCGTCGACTCCGCCGCCGCAAAATATAAGAGTCGCAATGGTATTTTTCTCTCTCCAGATATCCGATGCGTCTTCTTTTGTGTGCAGATTAGGTTTTCTCTTCTGATCGCCTTCTCGGTTGCTGCCGACGTCGGAGAAGATGGACTGGAAGACGCTGGATCTCCACCGGAGCTGCTGCTTCCCGAAGCTCGCCGCTTGCTGGAGGGGCCTCGGAGTTGGATTCTTCTTGTGAACCTGCTTGAGACAAGAACAGAGGTGGAACTAAAGATAAAGAAGAAGTGATATGCTCGACAAAAGGTAAGTCTCTCTCTTATTCCTCCGTTTCCGGGCTTTTAAGTTCTTTTCAGAATGGTTTTCCCTCTCTTCCGTCTTCTATTTATACTTTCTTACAAAAAAACCCCTTTTCATGGTTTCATTTATTTATTTTATTACAAAATAAAGTCTTCAAAATGTCTCGGCTTCCTCCTCTCTCTTTTCCCTCTGTTTTTCTGGTTATTGCTTTCTGATGACTCTTTTATGATTTATGCCGTTGATTCTTCTTCTGCCTTGTTATACTCTTTTGATTCTGCTTTTGCTTATGCTCTGATATTTTCTTCCGTTCCTGTTTCTTCTGTTTCTACTCTGATTTCCTCCTCTTCTATTTCCTTCTCTTGTTCAGATTGTTCAGATATAACAATTCCCTTCCCCATAGGAAAACTAACATCGTCCGCGATGTTAATATTAGGAAAAACTTTTCTAAAACTTTCCAAATCTTCCCAGGAAGAGTCTTCTAAGCATTTGTAAGACCACTGGACCAAGATTTGTGATACAAAATGATCCTGTCGTTTAATCCTCCGAGTCGCTATGATTGCCACCGGAGTAACCATAGGGCCTTTCTCACTAGTGATTGTAGGAAGCGGATTAGGCATAGGAAACTCACCATAAGCTTTTTTAAGATTAGAAACGTGAAAAACAAGATGAATCTTAGACTCAGGTAGTAGTAGTAACAATTTGTAAGCTACCGCTCCGATTCGTTCCTGAATTGGAAAAGGGCCATAAAACTTAGGAGACATTTATGAGAACCCCTTTGAGCTAAAGATTCCTGTTTATAGGGTTGTAGTTTAACAAAAACCAAATCACCAATTTCAAATTCTCTATCAGAACGATGAGAATCCGCCAGCATCTTCATACGATGTTGAGCTCTAGATAAATTGGTTTTAAGAGTCCGCAGAATATCATCTCTGTCTAGTAGTTCTATCTCCACAACCTCAACCTGAGATTGACTACGAATATAGGCAGGTATAGTTGGCGGGGGTCGACCATATACCACTTCGAAAGGCGTTAGATGAGATCCATAATGATAAGAAGTGTTGAATGAGTACTTTTCCCATGGCAAGTATCTAACCCAAGTAGATGGTCTGTCCAAAACAAAACATCTTAGATATTGTTCCAAACATCTGTTGACCACTTTTGTCTGTCCATCCGTCTGAGGATGATAGGCCGAACTCATCTGTAGCTTAGTTGCACTGAGTTTAAAAAGTTTTGTCCAGAAAGAACTTATAAAAATTGGATCTCGATCAGAAACAATAGTACATGGAAACCCATGTAGCCGGACCACCATATCAACAAAAAGTCTGGCCACTCTAGATGTTGTGTAATGAGTTGGAAGAGTACCAAAATGACAATATTTCGATAGACGATCCACCACTACTAATATAATTGTAGTACCCTGTACAGGTAGTAGGGCAGAAATAAAATCCATTGAAATATCCTCCCATATTCTATTTAGAATAGGGAGTGGCTGTAATAAACCTGAAATTGGAGTAGTACAATATTTGATCTGTTGGCAGACTTTGCATTCTCTTACAAAGTTCTCCACAGTTGATTTTAGGCCCTTCCAAAAAAATTATGCACTTATTCTTTTATAGGTCTTAAGAATGCCCAAATGGCCTCCAATAGGGGATTCATGAAATTCCCTTAACACTACTGGAATAATCAGAGATGTATGTAATAGAAATATTCTATTATTTTTATATAACATCTCCCTTGTTAATCCCAAATGATCTGCCTCTCCAAGCCAAATTGTCTCTCCAAGCCAAATTGTCTTGTATAAATCACAGAGCTCAATATTACTAGCATACTCTGCTTTTATCTGATCGATCAAATTAAAAATTGGCATTGAGAAACCACAGAATGTATAAGCTGAAATCTCTTGCCGAGATAATGCATCAGCTATACGATTTTCCACCCCCGACTTGTAGACAATTGAATAATCATACCCCATGAGCTTAGCCAGATATTGTTGCTATTCTGGTGTCTGAATAATCTGAGTTAGGATTTCTTTAAGACTTCGATGGTCTGTTCTGATTAAGAAATGTCTCCCCAGTAAATATTGCCTCCACTTTCTCACTGCTTGTACAATAGCAAACATTTCCCGAACATAGACCGACAATTTCTGCATGGAAGTTGATAATTTCCTACTGAAATAACATATAGGATGATTTCCCTGTAATAATATTGCTCCAATGCCGGATCCTGAAGCATCAGTCTCTACAACAAACTCTTTTGAGAAATCTGGCAATTGTAATATAAGAGTGGTAATCAATGCCATCTTTAAAGTCTCTAAATATTTAGTAGCTAACTCAGTCCATTTGAATGCATCTTTTCTCAGAAGATCAGTTAGAGGACTAGCTATCATAACATACCCTTTAACAAACCTTCGGTAATATCCCGTCAAACCCAAAAAAGCTCTTAACTGTTTAATAATAGTGGGAACATGTCAATCCTTCACAGCTTCAATCTTTTGCTTATCGGGTTTCACACCTTGGACAAACACCACATGCCCCAGATATTCAATCTTAGATTTGGCAAAACAACATTTGCTTCTCTTAACATAAAATTGTTGATCTTGCAAACATTGCAAAGTAATAGTCAAATGTTGTTTGTGTGTTTCCAAATCTTTGTTGTACACCAAAATATCATTAAAAAAACAATGATAAACTTTCTTAAGTAACGACTGAACAATCTGTTCATAATTGCTTAGAAAGTGGAAGGAGCATTAGTCAATCCAAACGGCATGACTAAGAACTCATAATATCCCTCATAAGTTCTAAAAGTTGTCTTCAAAACATCTTCTGGACTCATCCTGATCTGATGATATCCGACTCTCAAATCTAATTTAGAGAAATAGGAGACTCCTTATAGTTCATCCAGTAGCTCATCAATAGTGGGAATAGGAAATTTGTCTTTGATTGTTATCTGATTTAAAGCACGGTAATCCACACAGAACCTCCAAGTTTCATCCTTTTTCTTCACTAATAAGACAGGAGATGAGAAATGGCTTGAACTATGTTGAATGACTCCTTGTTCCAACATTTCCTTCACCAATTTTTCAATTTCATTCTTTTGGTAATGTGGGTACCTATACGATCGCACATTTACAGGCTTACTGTTCGTCGGTAGATGTATGTGATGTTGTACATCTCTCATGGGTGGTAAAGCACTCGGAGTTGAAAATACAGTTTCAAATTGATCTAACACTTGATCAATTGTAGTTTGTTCTGAATTGTCAGGTAACCTTGTGTCTTCAATCCTGGCAATTAACTGAAAACATGTCATAATATCCTCCATTTTAATCATCTTCCTGAGCTGATGGTGGGTTACTGCCTGAGGTGAATTATTATGAGTTCCTTGTAATTGCACTTTCCTCTGATTCCATTCAAAACTTGTAGACAACTCACTGTAATTCATGGTCACCGGTCCCAATTTTTGTAACCACTGTACTCCCAATACCACTTCAGAACCTTCAATCGGCAATACATAGAAATGTTCCTGAAAAGAAATTCCTTGGATAGAAAACAACAGCTTAGAACAAACTCCTTCACATCTTAACTTGTCACCGTTCCCAATCATGACATTGAAATAGGCAGACGGACTTATGACCAGTCCCAACCTTTTGACTGCTCGTTCTTGAATGAAATTGTGAGTGGAACCACTATCAAGTAATATAGACACTGGATGATTCCCTACATTTCCTTGCAATCTCAACGTCTGAGGCATCAATACCCCAGATAAAGCATGTAGACTGATTCCCAAGTCTTCATTACCTCCTTCTTGCTCCATTTGTTCTTCCTCCTCTTCTGTCGACATTAGGAGTAGGAATTTAGGCCTGCATTTGTGTCCCCTATGAAATTTTTCGTCACAGTTATAACAAAGACCTTTCTCTCGTCTTGTCAGCATTTCAGCAGTCGTTAATCTCTTAAGTGGTAACACTGAAGCTTCTTTATTCACCAGTGGACCAGAATTACTACTTGAAGTAGAGCGTACCACTACTCCAGGTTTACTAATTATCTGTCCAGAATTTACAGTTTGGGACACTGGGTTTAGATATGGTAGGAGACAGATTGCTGTTAGGACGATATGATGGTGTCCTAATTTCCAAATTTTCTGAAAATTTCTCTTCTCGTAACTTGGCCAATCCAATAGCCTGTACTTCCCTTCTTATTGATGGCTTTAATCCCGAAATGAAACAGGACAATAAAAATGTTTCTGGAATTCCCATTACTCTATTAGAAAGCCTTTCAAACTGAGATTGATAATCAAGAACAGATCTCATCTGTGTGAGTTTTGATAGGGCCCCTGAAAAATCTTCAAATTGCGACGGACCAAATCTGATTTCTAGAGCTCTTAAGAAACTTGACCAAGAACTGATCTGTTTATTTATGTACATCCATTGATACCACTGTAATGCCGATCCTTCAAAGGCGAACGCCACCACCGTGATTCTATTTTCCTCAGCAATCTCATAAAATTCTAAGAATTGTTCGGCTTTTAAAATCCACCCCAATGGGTCTTCTCCCAAGAATTTTGGTATTTCTAACTTGATGTTCTTCAAGAAATTGGTCATAGATGTATTAGAATTAACCTGTGAAACAATATTTGAAGAATTCGTTTCCATCAGTGGTTCTTGACTTTTTTTCTTTGATCTTTTCACCCAAGGCTTCATATTTTGAATTCAGAGAACTCATTCCTTCCATGAACATTGCAATTTGTTGTTCCACGATCCCTTGTAACTTGCCGACAGCTTCTTCCATGCGTGCCCACCGCGTTCCTTCCGCCATAGAAGTTGTTCCGGGAGCCAGTGTTTCTTCTCAAGATTTGCAGGCACTTCGACTTCTACGGATGGAAGCTCTCAATGAAAGCACCAATGATGTGCCTGCGACTTTGATTCAAAGAAAATCCAGATAAATTGCAAAATGTCACTGTAGCGGTTCTCCTGTAGAAGCCCAATGCTCCGCGGCCCACTTTGTCACTCACGTCGAGGCGCTTCCTCGTCGACTCCGCCACCGCAAAATATAAGAGTCGCAATGGTATTTTTCTCTCTCCAGATATCTGATGCGTCTTCTTTTGTGTGCAGATTAGGTCTTCTCTTCTGATCGCCTTCTCGGTTGCTACCGACGTCGGAGAAGATGGACTAGAAGACGCTGGATCTCCGCCGGAGCTGTTGCTTCCCGAAGCTCGCCGCTTGCTGGAGGGGCCTCGGAGTTGGATTCTTCTTGCGAACCTGCTTGTGACAAGAACAGAGGTGGAACTAAAGATAAATAAGAAGTGATATGCTCGACAAAAGGCAAGTCTCTCTCTTATTCCTCCGTTTCCGGGCTTTTAAGTTCTTTTCCGAATGATTTTCCCTCTCTTCCGTCTTCTATTTATACTTTCTTACAAAAAACCCCTTTTCATGGTTTCATTTATTTTTTTTATTAAAAAATAAAGTCTTCAAAATGTCTCGGCTTCCTCCTCTCTCTTTTGCCTCTGCTTTTCTAGTTATTGCTTTCTGATGACTCTTCTATGATTTCTGTCGTTGATTCTTCTTCTGCCTTGTTATACTCTTCTGCTTCTGCTCTGATATTTTCTTCCGTTCCTGTTTCTTCTGTTTCTACTCTGATTTCCTCCTCTTCTATTTCCTTCTCTTGTTCAGATTGTTCAGATATAACACTTCACCAGTGATTTAATGTCACTAGTTGTTGAAAATTTTAGAATTGAATTGACTATTTAATAGGATCATCTTGTATGTTCAAGATCTTATTGATTTGATTCTCGTCGAAGAGGAACAAATAGGAATGGGGATGGCGAAAAATTAGGAATGTGAATGAAACTCTAAATCCAACATTTAGGATTTCTATTATGAATCTTTTCTACATTTGAGGATATGTGTTTTCATGTGCATGCTTAAATGTTGATAAATATTGTAGATTATTGATTTATAAGTTTAATTCTAGATGTCTAGAAAAAATGAATGTGTTCAAAATTTGTAGTTGATGTTCCAATATAAATTTGGATATATAGATTTTACTTTTCTAAAAATTATAACTAATATATGGAAGAATACGTCTACTTTTATTATAAATTGGACTTATCATGATCAGAGGTTTATAGAAAAATTTATGATCAAAATGCTAACCTTATGACATGTTATCCCGAGATGCAATATATTTGACCTAGAAAATATACCATAAATTTTGTCGATCAAAAGTAGGAAAATTTATGAAGTACTTACATATTAAATGAGTTTTTGTATGAACTTGGAATTAACTAAAAACACTGAGTCTAGAGGAAGTTATGGGTAAATTAAGACTCAATTACCCAAACAATGGATATGAAATTGATTGAAAGTATTATAGGATTTCTTAAGAATAAATAAAATGGAGATAAAAGTGTCAATTTTATATGTAAATTTATGATCTACTTTGAGAAAAAATTGGAATTGAATATCGTAAACTTAGTTATGAATATTAGATTGACAGTGTTCAATTTATCTACTAAAATTAATTATTTCAATGGAGGTCCTTTATGTTAATGTTTATGCCTAGGCTAAGTTCAATATTATTATTATTATTATTATTATTATTATTATTATTATTATTATTATTATTATTATTATTATTATTATTATTATTATTATTATTATTATTATTATTATTATNCGGATCCGATCCTTTAGGTGCAACCTCGAAGGCTATTATTATTATTATTATTATTATTATTATTATTATTATTATTATTATTATTATTATTATTATTATTATTATTATTATTATTATTATAGTAAAAAGATGCTTTATACATTTTTTTGTATTACAATATTTTTATGATAAATTATTTTATCATTGAATTTCATAATTTTCTTTTATATGTTATGTGTCATTATATTATGAATTATTAAGTAATTTTTTTACAGTTATCAAAGTCTTACAATAAAAATAAGAAAGACGAGTTAAACAAGATGAAAGACGAAATGACTTCATGTATACAAAGGGAGAACGAAAGTTAAAAAGAGGAAGGTATAAGTAAAGACAATACAGTGAAACCCTAGACCGGTAAAAGCAACCTATCATTGACCACTTCTCCTCTTATTGTACAAAACTCTCTATCCTATGTAATGTACAAAAAAATTTTATAGTTGTATTCACGTTTATGATATATGGATCCATCGTAATGTATACAACCATTGTGCATTGTGTATGCAACCCTTTCCTTTTTTATCATTTCCTATAATGCATCCCCGATACTGTCTCCAACATTTATCTTCTCTTATATATTCTCTCTTTTCTTCTTTATTTCATTTTTCTTTTTCTTTTTTATATTTCTCTCATAATGTTGCCTCCATCTCTAAAAAGAAAAATTTAGAGTTAGAACCACATATTTCCTAAACTACACTCAATTGATTTTGTATTTGAACAACAATTAAAAGATAAACTCTAGCCAAATTTGTGACTCCATCTCAATGACTCAAAGGGTTGTGAGGTATCATATTTTGATTTTTTTTCAAAAGTATCATGAAACTGAATTATTATAAATAAAAATAAAAAATCATTGAACCAAGTTTTCGCCATTTTTTAAATTTGATCCTATCTAGTTCAAATAAATTATGGCTTTCATTATATAGCGCAATGACTTAGTCATGGTTAAATCAGTCCTGCCGATGGATCCGATCTAAGAATATTGTGCAGATTTATTAGACAATCATATTTTATTTCAGGTTGCGTTCATATACCAACTTTTCAATATATATCATAATATACTGATTATTATAATATTTTTTAATAAATAGCATTTTCTTATGTTATGACAAAGGCATCTTGGAGAATAAAATATTAGATCATCTTAGAAAGTTTGTGGATTTTTTATAATTTTATAAGGTACTGAAAATTTAGAAAAAAAAAAGATGTAGCTAAAGTTTGGTGTTGCCAGTCAGGTTGGCCGGCCTACTTGACTAGCTGCATTTGGATGCATCTTGATTTCTTGAACATTTTCATATTTTGAAAATTAAAATTTTGCAATAGATGCTATGAGAGTTAAAGTTTCTATAATTGATATCTTATTCAGAAAAGAGGAAGATTAATTGTGACAAATTCTATCAGAGTAATTACAATGTCTTTTAATTATAAAATGGGTTAATGTCTCATTTACCACACTAACAGAAATCTACCATTTTTATAAGCTTAATTCATTATTTCTAGTAATTTCTAAAAAAATAAGTTATCTTATTTTTCAGTTGTATATAGATGACGTATATAAATCAGTTATGATAGTGAGAGCACCCGTATATGAGTGGAGAAAATGAATTTTATATAACTTTGTGTAACATAATAATATTTTGGCGTCCCATAATATTTTAACTTTTATAAATTTTTAAATATAATTTAATAGAGTATTCAAATATGTTAAATAATTACCAAAACACACTTTTGAATTTAAATTCATTGAAAAATTAGCCCATGAAAATTTTTGAAAATTAATTGCCGCACACCCTAAGTTAAAAAAAACCTTCAAGAAATTGTCAGGCGTCTTTTTCGGTGAAGAAACACCCTATCGAAAACTTACTGAATTCTTCATTCATATTATGGTTTATGTAAACACTGATCATAAATACCTTTCACATAAAACTAATACATTCACCTGAAAAATATATAATAATGTCACTATGGCAAAGCTTACGATATAAACAATCATCTTACAATACATATAACTAGAGTGCATTTTATCCAAACATGTATCATCTCTCTGACGAATTAAGCTATTCAATAAGCAGCAAGACAAATGCAAACAACATTTTCATGCTACTTCATCTACCGTGGTTCAACTTCTGATACTGAAACCTCGTTTGGCGAAGCTGGCACAGAGTTGTTCGATGACCGATAATAATCAGATGTCGAGTAATTGGCACCCAAATCCGGTTTAGTTGATCTTCTGGCGTAAAAAGCTGGCGATGATGGAGTTTGAAGTGTTGCAGAAATGCTGCTCAACATTAGAGTGACTGTGGACATCATCGGCCTCTCCGAAGGGTTCTCCTGAACACAAAGTAGTGCAATCTGAATACACCTCAGAACCTCGCTTCCAGAGTATCGATCACCCAAAACTGGGTCTAATACCTCGATGGCTCGGCCACTGGTCCATTTCTCCCATGTCTGTTTCAAGAAATTTTATGTATTCTGAAAGTTAGTACTTATATAGAGCTTTATGTAACATGGCCATAAACTACTACGTAATAATCAGATAGATCAGTACTCACATAGCTCAGAAGATCGCCAGCATGCTCAGCACTGATTTGGCTGCTGTTCTTTCTTCCTGTCAAAATCTCCAAAACCATAACACCGAAGCTGAATATATCAGACTTCATAGAATATTGACCATGCATAACATACTCTGGTGCCATGTACCCGCTGCAATTGTTACATGAAGGCATGAACTTCGAATTAATACATGTACATCAACTCATGCAAAATGATCTTACGATTTATGCTTACAATGTCCCGACGACTCTACTTGTTGTCCCCTGAGTCTGATCGCCACCGAAAAGCCTAGCGAAACCGAAGTCTGAAATCTTCGGGTTCATGTCTGCATCTAGAAGAACATTGCTGGCTTTTAGATCTCTATGCACGATTTTCACTTGAGACTCCTCGTGTAGGTACTGCAAGCCTCGAGCAATTCCCCTGATGATCTTGTATCGAGTTCCCCAATCTAGCTGTTCACGTTTTTCAGGATCTGTTGCAGCAAGCCAAGTGATCAATATCTGTTTAGTTTCCGGAGTTGAAGTTTTGAATAGAGAAAAAAGAGCAGCAATTTGTTTCTAACATCAATGAAAGGCATAGTGAACGAAATGGAGAATCACCAAAGAGAATTGTGTCAAGGCTTCTGTTAGGAACATATTCGTAGACGAGCAGCTTCTCTTCTTCAAAGGAAACACCCAAAAGTCTAACAAGATTCCGGTGCTGGAGCTTTGCAACCAGAACCAACTCATTTCGCAACTCTCCCAGGCCTTGCGCAGAATCTGTCAACAGTTTCTTCACTGCGATTTGGCGTCCATCGGGTAGCAATCCCTGTTAAGAGTTGCATAAATCTTAACACTACACCAGAACGAGATATTGAATACATGCAATGATCATGGTGAGCTAGATTCTAACAACACCTTGTAAACTGCACCAAAGCCACCTTGTCCGAGTTTGTTCTGTTCAGCGAAGTTTGATGTCGCAACTCGCAGTGTAGAGAAATCAAACAATAGTGATTCGACGTTTGTAATTTCCTCAGGCTCTAATCCAGCTACAGAGAGAATATATAATACCATTCAAACTCTCATAAGCGATCTTCCTTTAGAAATTAGAACTTGCTGATCATGTAAGTAGTAAAGTAGGAGAGAATAAGATTACTCCACTACAATTACCAGATGTAGTTTTCAGGAGAACAACACACACACAACATTTGACACCAGAGACTTACAGGGTAATTTTCTAGCAGATTTCCTCCTCCAGAAGCAAATACAAATAGCTGATACTACTACTGCTGCAGTTACCAGAGGTATCACAATGGCAAGAATCGTTCCTGTTACGTTTTTCTTCCCTGCATCCAGGAAAAAATGTTATATTCTAACACCTTTATGTTATGATTTTTGTGCATTTTTTCGTTTTTCTAGAATTTATCATCTAACAGAACAATAATCTAATTTGCATTTTATAAAAAAATCATCATGTTTACCTTTTGTTATAAGCAATTTATTAATACGGAATATTAATTATATATGTCATGTCGTTTCATTTTGTACTCTAATAATGAAATAAAATTAAAATATTTTTTAAGTCGTCAATTTTAATTTGGCTGGCCAAAATTTTTTTTTTAAATTCTTTTATAGTTTATAATTTTTTGTATGAAAAACTATGTGACATGTACAATAGTACGTCGTATCATCATAGAATTGTTAATTTATAATAATAGGTGAAATAGTTATTTGTTATAAGTAGAGATGGACAACTGCCCGGGCCAGCCGGCCCGGCCCGCTGCCGGCAC
>LTAE01008130.1:0-22497 GCA_001647135.1 Pontederia paniculata | reverse complement strand
CATTCCTTTTTCTGTCAGACTTCCTGGCCGACCGCTCCTGTCTTCCTCAGACCTCGGACGACCTCTGACAAACTCCATCGGTCGCCCGCCAATCCTACGGTCGTCCGATCCTCAGCCTTCATCAGCTCAGACAAACTCCTGGGCGCCCGCTTGTCTTCTCTCCAAGACTTCGGACGTCCTTTGTCTTCGCCTGATGTCAACTGGTCGCCCGCACTCAACCTGCGGTCGACCACCCATCCTCCTACCTTCTGCTTTAGTCGTCCACTGTCTCCATCGTGAGCCCTCTGGACGTCCATTGCATTCATCCTCAATTCCTCGATCGTCTAGTCTTCAACCTCGGTCGACCTCTTCTCTGCTTAGCCAAGACTCCTTCTTCAGCTAAGTCTTCACCGGGCGTCCACTTCTCCTTGGACAGCCATTCTCCAACCTTTGGTTGTAGGGGTGTTGCCTTCGGTCGACCTATCAACTCCTTGGACCACCCATTCTCCAAGCTTTGGTCGATCTATCAACTCTGAACTTGAATACATCCTGTTACAGAAATCAGCTCAACAAGTTCATCAGTATAGACTAAGTTCCCTTACAAATTTATGATCATCAAAATGCTCTCGGGATCTTAGATTCAACACCCTCTTGGTGCCAAGTGATCCTATAATTGGTATTAGAGCAAGGTTGCTCTATTTTTATGATTTAACCATCTTTGGAGTAATGACATCAAATATTTTCTTTCTTGGCGAAGGTTCAATCGACTACTCGTCCTCTGGCTTTTAGCTCTTCAAAACTTTGCATATTGGAAAATTAGGATGCGAGCTTATGTATGCTCTATTGATATTGATATTTTGAATGTTATTGAAAATAATTTTACTACTCATTCAAATGATCCTTCACAATACACGGAAGGTGAAAGACTTTTGGTAAAATTGGATTGGAAAGAAATTTTTTTTCTATTGTGCTATTGATGCTACCAAGTTTAATAGAGTCTCTACTTGTCAAATATCTCATGAAATTTGGGAAAAAAATGATTGTGACCCATGAAGGAATGGATAGGGTTAAAGAATCTAGATCAATATGACTCTTTTAAAATAAAAAATTATGAATCTATAAATGAAATGGTTGTTAGATTTAATGATATTGTGAATGACTTAGCCTCCTTGGGCGAGGCAAGAACTAACTCTCAAAAGGTGAAAAAGTTCCTTAAGTCTCTCTCTCAAAAGTATCACACAAAAGAGGATGGTAAATGAAAAGAAGAACCTGAACAAGCTTGAGTTTGATGATCTTATAGGTTCCCTTCTAACTTATGAGATAGGAGTCAAGGAAGAGCAAGAAGAATTAAGCACAAGCAAGAAGAAGAGTCTTGCCTTAAAAGCTATTGAAGTAAATAAAGATAGCGATGAGACGAGTGATGATGAAGACCTTGATGAAAATAAGCTTGCTTTCTATGCAAAGAAACTTGACAAATATCTTGAACTCTCAAGGCAAAAGAAAAGGAATGATCCATCTAGGAGGAGATCCTCAAACAAGAGTCAAATTACATGCTTCGAGTGCAACAAGCTTGGATATTACAAGAATGAATGTACAAATATTGGAAAGAAGCAAAAGGATGAAGAATCCTTAAAGAAGAAGAAGAAGGCTCTTCAAGCCACTTGGGATGAAAGTGAAGAGGAAGGAAGCCAATCATCAAATTCCTCAAGTGAAGATGAAGCTTACCTTTGCTTAATGGCAAATGACGATGAGGTAGATTCTAACTCCTCGATAATGAAACTTTTGATATGCATGAGGAATTTTGAAATCTCATGAGAAAATATGGTGCACTTAAAACAAAAATGAAACTTTAAAAAGGGAATATGAAATTGTTAAAAGTGCGTATAGAACCTCTTTTGTTGAATGCGAAAATTGCAAAGTTTTGGAAGATGAAAATACCGGTTTTGAATTTTTGGTTGAAAGTTTGAAAGGTGAAAATGATGCTTTGAAAGGTTTTTTTTGAAAAATAAGAAGTTATGATTAGCTTTTTGAAAAAGAAAGTTGCTCAGGAAAAGTGTTCAAATGGGGAAAAGTGTTAGATGCTATGCTTTCTAGTCAAAGAAAATTTACAATAAATAGTGATTTTGATTCAAAGAAAGATAAGAGAATACTTTTTGTAAAAAGAATCACAGTCTCATACTTGTCATTCCTATGTTACTTGCTTTCATTGTGGTTATGATGGCCACTACTCTTATGAATGCAATATTAGAAAAGGGCGAAATGTAGGTATGAAGAAGATATGAGTTTCAAAGAGAACCCCAACTAACCTAAGTGGACCCAAATTGGTTGGGATACCAAAAAGTGAAAGTCTTGAAATTCTCTTTTGTAGGATACGACAAAAAGAAGGAAGAACAATAGCAAATGGTACCTAGACAGTGAATGCTCAGGACACATGACCGGAGATCCAATCAATTTCATTTATTTGGAAAAGAAGAACTTTGGAATCGTTACCTTTGAGGATAATGCAAAAGAAAAGGTCATTGGCATAGATAATGTTGGTAAGGATGACAAAGTTTACCTTAAAAATGTTTGGTTGGTTGATAGTCTTATATATAATTTAATTAGTATTAGTCAATTGTGTGATAAAAATTTCTTAGTCAAATTTGAAAAGGAGAAATGCTTAATATTGGATGAATTTGAACAACTACTACATGTTGGTTTTCATTACAATAATATTTATCAAATTTGATTTTGAAGACTTGGAATGAAAAATGTCTTATTGCTTTGCATGATGATAGTAACCTTTGGCATAAACAATTGGGACATGTAAACTTCAAACTATTTTACAAAATTTTCAAAAATGAATTAGAAAAGGACTACCTAAAGTTAAATTTAAGAAAAATATTGTTTGTGATTCTTGTCTTAAGGGGAAACAAACTAAATCCTCATTTAAATCTAAAGGCATAATTAGTACAAATAGGACTTTGAAATTATTACATCTTGATTTATTTGGACCCATTGATGTTGTGAGTCTAGGAGGCAAAAGATATGTATTTGTGATAGTTGATGATTTTTCTCAGTTTATTTGGACACTTTCTTGCTCAAGAAAATGAAGCTCTTAATATGTTCCCAAAATTTATAAAAAGAACTCAAAATGAATTTGAAGTGAAAGTATTAAAAATTAGAAGTGATTATGGAGGAGAATTTGAAAATCATAAATTTGAAGAATTTTCTGAGGAGAATAATATTTTTCATAACTTTTCAACACCTAGGACACCTCAACAAAATGAAGTTGTAGAAAGGAAGAATATGACACTTCAAGAAATGACTAGAACTATTTTGAATGAAAATAATTTGCTTAAGTACTTTTGGGCGGAGGACGTGAACACTTCTTGTTATGTTTTAGATAGAATATTACTTAGGCCTCTTGCAAAGAAAACATGTTTTTAAATTCTATATAAAAAGAAGCAAGAAGCCTAATATTTTATATTTTAAAGTATTTGGATGAAAATATTTTGTTTTAAATAATAAAGATAAGTTAGATAAGTTTGATGCAAAGTGCGACGATGCTATCTTTCTTGGTTACTCCATGACTAGTAAGGCATATAGAGTTTATAACAAATGAACACTTGTTATGAAAGAATCAATGAATGTTAGATTTAATAAAACTAATGACTCTTTGATGAGAAAGAAAATAGATCTAGATAGGACAATGAAGAAGTGATGGAGATTCAATCACAAATGGGAAAGATGCGAATTGAAGAAAATGTGCAAGAAGCCACAAATAAGAAGTCATCAAACGAATAAATCAATGACGAACAACAAATTGAGGCTCAACAAGTGGTACCAAGGAATTGGAAGCTTGCATCATATCATCCTCTCGATCAAGTCATAGGTAATTTAGGTGATGGGGTAAAAACTCGAAACTCCTCAAGGAACATATGTGCTTTTTTGGCTTGTCTTTCTCAAATAAAGCCGAAAGATATTGATGAAGCTTTAAATGATTTAAATTGGATAATTGCTATGCTAGAAGAACTTGAAAATTTTGAAAGAAATCAAGTTTGGAAGTTTGTAAAAAGACCCAAGGACCATCCTATGATTGATACCAAGTGGGGTTTTAGGAACAAGCTAGATGAAAATGGTGTCATTATGAGAAACAAGGCTAGATTAGTGGTCAACGGTTATTGACAAGTTGAAGTGATTGGTTTTGATGAAACTTTTGCTCTAGTAGCTAGACTTGAAACAATTAGGATGCTTCTAACTTTTGCATATTTTAAAGGTTTCAAACTTTTTAAAATGGATGTTAAATTGGCATTTTTAAATGAATACATAAATGAGGAGGTATATGTTGAACAACCTCAAGATTTTGAAAATATCGATTTTCGGAATCATGTTTTCAAGTTATCAAAAGCACTTTATGGTCTTAAACATGCTCCTAGAGCATGGTATGAAAGGTTAAGTTCTTTTCTAATTGAAAATAATTTTCAAAAATGGAATGTTGACACCACATTATTTTTAAAGCATCAAAATGAACATATTTTAGTTGTACATATTTATGTTGATGACATTGTTTATGGTGCTACTAATGAAGAATTGTGCAAAGGGTTTGAAGCTCTTATGCAAAAGGAGTTTGAGATAAGTCTTGTAGGTTAACTCAATTTCTTCCTTGGACTTCATGTTAAGCAAACAAAGGATGAAATTTTCCTAAGCCAAGAAAAGTATACAAAGGAAGTACTCAAGATATTTGGCATGGACAATTGCAAACCAAGTTCAACACCAATGAGCACATCAACAAAATTGGATATGGATGAGAATGGCAAGCCAATCTATCAAAAAAGTTATAGAGGTATAATCGATAGCCTTCTCTATTTAATGACTTCTAGACCCAATATCATGTTTGGTGTATGTTTATGTGCTAGATTTCAATCTGCACCTAAGAAAAGTCACTTAGTTGTTGTTAAGCGTATTATGAGATATCTTAAGCACACTGGTGGTTTAGGCATATGGTATAGGAACTCATCTTTTGAACTTCATGCATACACAAATGTGGATTTTGCTGAATGAAAAGTAGATGAAAAAATCACTAGTTACATGTGTTTCTTTTTTGATAGTTCACTCATTTCATGGGCTAGCAAGAAATAAAATTCTATAGCCCTCTCTATCGCTGAAGAAGAATATGTAGTGGCCGGTAGTTGTTGTGCACAAATTTTATGGGTCAAACAATAATTACTTGACTATGATATAACATGCTCAGCAATTCTTATAAAATGTGACAATACTAGTGCCATAGAAATGATCAAAAATCCGGTTCAACACTTTAGGACAAAACACACTGATTTGAGATATCATTTTATTAGGGATCATGTGACTCCTAAAAATATTTCTATTGAACATGTCCCTAATGAGATTCAACTTGTCGATATCTTTACAAAACCATTAAGTGAAGAACGATTTTGTATGCTTAGGATTTGAGATATCATTTTATTAGGGATCATGTGACTCTTAAAAATATTTCTATTGAACATGTCCCTACTGAGATTCAACTTGTCGATATCTTTACAAAATCATTAAGTGAAGGACAACTTGTCGATATCTATTGAACATGTATGCTTAGGAGAGAATTGGGTATGCTTGACTTATGATTTCCTATCATCATTGAAAATATGTTACACATCACATACATTTAATTTAAAAATTCTTTTTCGCAACCTGAAATTGAGAGATTGCTAAAAAAATCATGCCGATCGACTGATCCAGGCGAGCCGTCGATCGGTTCAGAATATTTTTTGTATGTCAGATATAGTGATCGACCGATGCAGGTCAGTGGTCGACCGCTCTGCAAAAAGGCACTTAACTCACTCGACAACGCTCGACCACTCCGCGCGACTTAAAAGAACCCGAGAAGGGTTAATTTCATTTGTTTCTCATCTCTTCCTTCTTCCTTTCACCCTCTCGGCCTCACAATGATTCTTTCCGGTGATCCCTCCATTTAATGCATATTTTTTGCTCCCATCCTTCCCCGCAAGATCAAGGTCAAACCTAGGTGAACTTTTCACTTTCTTTTCCACTTCTTGTCTTTTCTTAGGGTTATTTTCACTTATCTCTCAATCTCCATATGTCCCTAATCAAATAGGTCTCAAGTCTTGATTGTTTGAGTTTTATCTTGATCCCTTTTTTTAACTCTCCAAGTTTCTTCAAAACCCTATGTGTCTTTCCCCGCCCACCAAGTGTTCGACAGATTTCCAAAGAGAACTCTTCATTCCTTTGACATTGTTTAACCCTATCCATGAGTTCTAAACGGAAAGCCCTTGCTTCCAAAGGTTCCACCTAGAGTGCTCGTAAGCAAAAAGGCCCAAGTTCCTCCTCCGATCCTACTCTTGAGGAAGAATTTGATCTGTCTTTCTTTGTGAACTCTACTGTTGCTTCCACATACAAAAAACTATGCCTCGCGCAAGGTCGTGTCTGACAAACGAGTGGATTGAAAATCCCTCAAAATGCCACAATTGCAAGATCTTTTTGATTGCATAAGTTGGATTTCCCTTTTCGAGATCCATGAGCCTATCTATCCTCGTTTGGTGCGTCATTTCTATGCCAACATGTCATATCTGACCAATAGGAGCACGATTGATTCAGTTGTCCTTGGATCTCCCATTCTTCTCACCCCGACTAGTCTATCTGAGCTTCTAGGTGTGCCCACTGAGGGTGATACAAGATTCGTGACACATGTATGGAACTATTATATTCCTCTAGATGGAGTTCTTGATGTTGTGTTTGAGGGTAGGTGTGATCACTTTCGGCCAAAGGTACACATATGCTTTTGAGTCCAATTCTTAAGGCCACACATTATCTTTTGGGTCACATTTTCTTACCTCGTTCTTGTCATCACACTGACCTCACCTATCAGGATTTGTATCATCTTTATTATCTTCTGAACCTCGACACTCGTCCCATCAACTTTGGATCCACCATGATTCAGACCTTAGTCAACATTATGGACAAGATTCTTCCTGCTCATGGTCAAAAGACTAGTCTCTACTTTTATCAGTTCTCACTCGCATCTTTCGCCTTAGTGGAGTTAGCATTCCTGATGATGAGGAGATCTTAGAGATGAACCCCATGGATATTATTGGTGCCGGTACACTCAGTTGCAAGGGCTTGTGCTATCGTAATGATCAGTGGGTATACGTAGGCAAGGGCAGAAATGTCGCACCAGACTCTGATTCTGAGGAGGAGGCTGAGGACGTGCCACCGACAGGGGAACCGATGGATATTGATCAGCCTCTAGAGACCCCTACTCCTCCCCCAGGCTTTACACGTGTGGACTATGATAGCTTGGTGGCTCGGATGGGCGTCTTGGAGCTCAGACAACAGAGGATTGAGCATTGCGTGAAGGCTTCTCAGGATTGTCTATTTGCATATCTTCACTCGACGGGATTTGATATCTCTTCATACGAGGACGATGTGGGTGCACCAGATGTTTAGGATCTTTTGTTTTTTCCTTCTTACTTGGTTAGATCTTATGTTAGGAGTTGCTTTTGTATTAGGCTTTGGATAGTTCCAAGCCATGACTATGTACTTTGAATGTTTGGTTTCTGATGTGATCTTGACTATGTTATTATGCTATTATCATGCACTTTGGATTATTATCTTGCTCATGTGATGTTGGATTATGCTCTTTGGATTATCACCTTAATCATACTCTTGTTATTATGTTATCTATGTGATATTCAAATTATCTTGAGTATGACTAACCTATGGTGAGAAGTGTATTGTCTCCATATTTTCTAAAGATATTTGTTCTCCCTTAATTATGATTAGTAATGAAATATAAACTCTGTTTATGCATATATTAAGGAGGTGCAAAAATTAAGGGGAAGTTATTTCGAATTATTATTAGTTGTGAAAAAATTAATCACATATATTTGCCATCATCAAAAAAGGGGAGATTGTTGGTTCAAAGGTTACACCTCACGTATTTTGATGATAGCAAAAGTATGTGATTAAAGTTTTTTAATCAAGTATTAAGTTGTGCACATTATAGGTTGAAAAATAAATAAAAAAGGGGCATATTCAGAGGCACAGCGGTCGACCGCTCCAGGGCAGCGGTCGATCGATATGAAAATACTAACAAGTTGTTTCGGAAGGTCTATACAGCGGTCGACCGGTCCGCCAAAGAGGTCGACCGCTCCATACCATAGAGCCGAAGTTTGCTTCTGAACGAGAAACGATCGACCGTTCCAGGACATCAATCAATCGGTCTGCTGCCAACAGATAGCTTTTCGTCAAAGCGATCGATCGGTCCGCCAAAGTGATCGACCGCTCCGAAAAATAGTGCTGCAGTCTGCTTCTGGACAAGAAACGATCGACTGCTCCAGGACAACAGTCGACCGATATGCTGCCAACGGTTAGTTTCTGTCAGAGCAGTCGACCGGTGGTAAGCAGAACAGTCTAACAACCATATTTTTGGTGTCCAATCAAAGGAAAAAAGGTGGATAACGACTATATTGAAGACATGAGGCTATATAAGAGCATTTAGGAGGTTGCAATAGTAACTAAGAAGGAGTATTCATTTTCCATACATCCAATAGCATCCAAAGAGCATTCTTGAGCCCAAACTTGCATACTCTCTTCTCCCTTTCTCTTATTCTCAAAGTGAGTTCATATTGTAAGAGAGATTGAGTGAGAAGTCTTCTTTGTAATATTGAGAGAAAGCTCATTGTGAAGAGGTGTGGTCTTGCCTCTTGAGTGGAGAAAAAGACTTGTGTTGTAAAGGGTATTTCTCCCTATTCAAAAATAAGACTTGATAGTGGAACTCCGAGATTCTCAAGGCATGAGAAGTCGGAGTGGGGATGTAGGCCAAGGAGTTGGGCCGAACCTCATCAACAAAGCTTCTTTCTGAGTTTGCATTCTCCTTTACTCACTTTTCTTATAAGATTGCTTAGTTTTAATTCATCTTGTTTCGGTTGTTGAAGAAAACATATTGTAAAACTTACTACACCAATTCACCTCCCCCCTCTTGGTGCCAAGTGACTCTATACAATCGACCTCGAAGAATGTAGCGATGCAATGGAGTCCAAAATGTTTAACTCGACTTCAGGAACACCTAAAGTTGTCACATTCATTTGAAAATCAACCATTGTCTCTTATGTTTGCCACGATTACAAATGAAGCCTCCTAATGAACAATATCACTCAATAACAATACTACAATCCACAATCTAGCTAAAGCATCTACTAGAGAAAAAAATTGGTATTTCAAATGAATTGTGATTTTTAAAAAATGACGGTCTCCACCATCACGTCAAATATATACATTTTTAGGTAAGTTCTTTCCTTTAATCATTCGCATTGTGGATAATATTCATATTTTTGCTTGTGTATTTTTCTTTTAGGTTGTAGATTTTAACACTGAGGACAATACTGAGTTCAAGATTGGAGGAGAATGCATTTCATACATTTTGTTTGCATTAGTATTAGCCTATCATATTTGCTTTACCATTGTTTTTTTTCATATTCATTGCATTTCATCAAAAATTGGAAATCTTGAAATTTTGAAAAAAAATCCAAAAATACAATTCATCATCATATTTTCTCATGCCTCATTGGTTTAATTGTTTCTTTAAGTAAAATATCAAAGACATCTTGTTTAATTGATAAAATCTGAATACTCTTCTTTTACTATTTATCAATTGAGTATTATGTACTATTGGATTAAAGTTTTTTGCTAAGTAAAACGATGAACTCTTAGACTACAATTCTTGTTCAACTTTCTTTTATTATTTTTGTCTTTTATTCTAGCCTATATAGTAGTAGTCTTTTTATTGAACATGTAAATATCCTTTGAACTTATCAAAAAATTATTAAGAAAAGTGCAAAAATGGAGAAAAAAAGTGTTCAAAATTAAGAAACTAAAAAATACATTGTGAATATAAGAGGTTGAGTAGTACTTATGTATTATCCAAAGCTTGGATGAATTCAGC
Organism: Pontederia paniculata; assembly: GCA_001647135.1. NCBI lineage: Eukaryota > Viridiplantae > Streptophyta > Magnoliopsida > Commelinales > Pontederiaceae > Pontederia > Pontederia paniculata. The sequence goes on along the minus strand of LTAE01008130.1, from coordinate 12,560 downwards.
ACGTAAGCTCGAGAGATGTCTTAACACTTATTGTCCGAAGGTCATTTGGTCTAAAAGTCAACAATCAAAGCCCACTACACATACCACCTTGTGCAAATGGAAAAAGGTATATAAGTGCTAACTCAATTGCCTTACTTTGAACCCTTCATTCAGAACCTAGGAATGGTCGGGCAAGTGCATCCATAGGGGAATCTCTAACCCTGATAACATAAGGCCAACTGATCTGAGAGATATCAGCCAAAAGCTTGTTACATGAACTTCCTGATAAAATCTTGCTTGAAGAATAGAAGTTGCAAAAAGAAATTGTGATTATCTTGAAAAGTACAAGATCATTGCATACTTATGATTTCAACATTAATGATATTGCTTGATAGACTATATATTTTATTTTTTTGCTCGGGGCTAAACTTGATATTATTTAAATATGTTTGAGGTTTAGAAATTCAATGAAGCTGGGTTACTGGAATGTCGTGAGATACTCTTGTGATGGGCATGTAAAAGGACGGTGCTAGAAAATTAATCGACTTATGAGATGAAAGCTACAATGCTTCTCTTGAGACTTGCCTTGAATTTTGCTTGAGAACAAGCAAGATTTTAAGCTTGGGGGAGTTTGATACATGCATAATTATACATTTTTTCAATATGTTTTTCAGTTTATTTTTCATTCATTTCTACATATCATGCATCATTTTATGTGCTTATTTGTATTTATTTATTTTGAGTAATAAAACTATCAAATTTGTTTATTTTTTATTGTCTAGGTGGTAAGAGAATGAAGAGACAAAGACACTAGAAATAAAGAACCCAATTCAAAGTTAAAACGAGGCTAGAATCATGATTTTAATGTCTCTATATCTTCCAGGACGGACGTTCATAGTCGTGAAACTAAGATCACATCCCGTGATGAATCAAAATTGTAGTTTCAACCTGTTCCACGCACCATAACTCAACAATCATGGTCAGGGAAGGTCTCCAATTGAATATCACGATCGTAAAAGTCTTTTCATGGCCCGTGACAACTCCAGATGTAATTTTTAGCTTCAGTCAGAGTAATAAGAGTGATTTCACTGGTCATGACAACCTCCAAATATAATTTTTAGCCTCGATCATGACCGTGAAACTCATTTCACAGCCCGTGACAACTTGCAAATCAGTTTTTAGCCGCGGTCATAGCCGTTGAAGCCGTGTCACTATTGAAGACAACTTATGGTCACGACCCTGACAATCATGTCATGGGTCATGAAAAGCAATCCGATATTAAATTATCTTTCATTTTAAACCCAATAAACCTTATATTTTAGAGATTTTGACCCGAAATTAAGCCAAATCAATTGGAAAACAAAGTTTGACATGTTGTAACTCTTCACACCTATTGAAAATCTATAAAGAAGACCTGCAACAAGTTTGAATTTTATTATGCGAGCCTGGTAAAGATCCTAACACCTAGAGAAAAAGAAAATATTTTATGCAAACTTGAAGAAGAAGAAGATTATCGAGTTGTCTTATTGACTAGTTATTTTATTTTTATTCTTCTCTCTCTTCATTTTGAAGGATGAACTCCTTGTGTAATAACTGATTTATTTTTTTGTAGTGAATTTTATTTGTAAGAGAAACTAATTGAACCCTTGATTTAAGTAATTTTAGTTTGTCAATTTTTTTATTAGTATGAATGTTGTTTTTGATGTTTTTCCATTAATTATCTGAGGTCTTTGTCTTACTAGCATCCTGGATAGGAATAGTAGATTTTTTTTTCTCTTTGGTCCTTAGATTGATGTGTTTTTTTATCTAAGCATTGCATGCCATGCCTGAGTAGCATCCTGATCCATAGTTATTATATAGATAATTCTGCAATGAAATATACTTATTTTCCTGCTTAATTTTACATCACATGCATGATTTCTTGAGTTTATCACTTTGTTTTGCTCTTTAATTGTATAGTTCATGTGTTGAACTTTACACTAAAATCTATGCATGAATAGATGATTTTCAGCCCTTTTTATCTCATTTTAGTCGTTACTTATTTGTTGATCCAACCCTTCTTATTAAACTACTCTATGAGCCACCTGGTTTGTTCATTAGAAGTTGATGTGTGTAATGTTGGCTATTGTTTTGGTTTTAGTACAAGATCTTTTGGGGTTGTCAGAATGTTTTTTGGTTGTTTCTACTGTAGCTATCACTTGTCTAGCTTTTTTTGGAGCTGCAAAGAAGATTCCTTTCTGAAGAGACATGTGGCACAATCAAGAGGAAAAAAGAGAATTAGAAGGTTATGAAGAAAGATATAAAGAGAGAAGGAAGTAACTGTGAAGAGGGAGGCCTCATTTTGGCCACAAAAAAAATTCTGAAGGCTGCATTAGGGTTGAGAGAAGATACACATATTGGAATCAAAGTGGAAGTGGATTTCCATCTACTTTGGGGAACTCCATGCGATGAAGAAAAAGAGTAGCTACTATTGAAGATCTGTAGTTTTCTATTCTGAATCATACTTTCTTACTTCATATTTTGAATCATGTACTATATGCAGAACAATTCTATGTCTGCAATGTTGAATTCTACAATGTGTAGCTAATTCTCGTATCTTCTAAGGATGGTGTAATTTGAATGTGATATACAAACTATGGAACCAATTATTTCTAATGCAATATCAGTTTCATTTACATAACTATTTGTCTGATTTGAGTTGTGCTATAATGCTGGATATTTAAGAGGTATAGCTGAGAGGTTACCTCTTCATTTTGTGAATCTGAGAAGATAACAAAATGCATCCTATCTTATTCTGATTGGGACCCTGTGTTGTTCTGATTTTTACTTTTTTATATGAAGTGATGATTGGTTTCTTAGGTGGTTTATGTGAAGAAGTATTTGATTGTTGAGTAATCTAGCCTATTTTCTGTAGGTTATTATTTCAGAGAATAATAACCATAAATTATCTCTTGAAATCAAGAGTTATGTATCTTTTTGCACTGAAATGAGATTCCTGATATGGGTTGATGTATTTTTATTGTAACTGCATGGATTCTAATGAGTTGATTTTCGACACTTGATTTGAGAGATTTATCTCATATTTCTACAACTCCATTTTAACCGAGAGGTTGAAATATAGCTATCCATGTGAAATTCAATGAGTTGTTGATTTGATTTATTTGCATTGTTGAGAAATTTTATCTGTGTTGCCAAAGTTTTGTGGAAACACATTGAATCGATTTTGAATGTTTTGATTGTAACTAAACTTTGAATGTTCCAAAAGTATTCCATATTATTATTTAGATGAAACCTATCCATAGGAGATTATTCCTTCATTGCATTAATCACTTCATCACCCCTGCTTGCTTACTATAGTCTTATAAAGAAAAATTCCAAAAACATTTAATCATTTCTTGTCGCAAAATAGATCCTATAATTACTGGTACAAAAACCCAACACTCTTGCTTGTTAGTTTCCTTTTTGTTTTCAACTCATAGTTAGTTGTAGTTTTCTGTTTTAGCTAGTTTTTCTTCTAGTTAGTTAATTCTGTTATATTAGTTCTTAACTTCAATTCAACTTGGATACGATACCCGAGGTTAGCTATCGGCTTGTGCACTTGCAGATATGACGAAGCTAAGGGTTAAAACTTGATAATCACATTTCACATTCATGCATAATTTAGTACATTGTATAAAGAAAACAGAATCTTCTATTGCTTCACATAGTGTCTGATTACATGTCTTTTCATTACATCACTCACTCCAAAATCGACACATTACACACCTCACACATATAAAACTCATAGCTATACATCTCGCCCATCATATGATGGAGAGGAATATTTCAGTGTGTGGTCTATTAGATTGGCATCTTGGAGAGGAATGAATGCATCTTAATTTTTTGGGCATTCTGAAGAGGAATGATCAAGTCTATCTAGGATTAAAATAGTTGATTAATACTGGAAAAAGGTATATCATGGGTAGATCCTAATCCACATAGAATTAGATTAGAACTGAATTTTAATTAATCTTACTATGAAACATAATACTTTTCTATCTTATCTTATCTCATCCTGATCCAAAATTTTTGTTATTAAAAAAATTATTTTCTTTTTCATTTTTATTTTAAAAATAATATTCAAAATTCATGTTATCTCCTATTAATTGGTGGAATTAGATAGATAATAATACCAATTCTCATGGGAACTATAGTCTACTCACATCTTTCTTACTTGATATGACTAGTGCACATGCTCACGAAATTTTCTGTCATATTAGCATGCATCATACTGATCATCAAGTATAATCCATCAGTTTTATCGAAAGTATCAGAAACCAGAAAACATCAGCTTCCTCTACTATGACCACTCTCCTCCTCCACTCGTCCCCTCAGCTTCTTCACAACCCTCTTGCCAAAAAGATGCCTTCGCTCACTATGTGAATGAAAGGATAATAAAAGATATATGTATTGTTTTTTGGGCAAAATGATATCAACCATTGAAACAGAATGTGAGTATTGCTCATAGAAATAGAAATTCAAAGTTCCAACACTTATCCAAGCGATTGTTAAAGAAAATGAAATGTGAGTGTAGCTTAAAGATACAAGTTTAACCCTGGCATCCATGATATTAGTCCAATCCCAATGGAAACAAAAATATATTGTTGCAACACACATTAGATACAAAAAGAAGATACAAGTCTAACCCAAAAGCCATGATGGCACACACACATCAAGTTTCCTATAATTTCATCATCATCCATATGTATTCACTGTTCATGCAACAAATATTAGGTACATAAAAAAGATATTGTTATACTGATGACAGGAAAAGGTATATCTAAATAGCTTGACCCAACCTCCAAAGAGCTTGCCCCGAGCTCTATTTTTGTAAACATTATCTACTAATTTATATCCATTTTTTGCATTTTGAATATTCAGCATCACTATATTTGGAATTTGGGATTCTGAACTAATTTAAGGAGGATTTTAACTGATTTCCATGATTTGTGTAGTTTGAAAATTTTTGAAATTTAAAATCCTTTCCTTTTTGTTGCAGCTGAGGGATCAGGGTAACTTTCATAACTGACATCCTGTATTTTGCGGAGCTGACCCCTCACTTGGCCGAGATTTAGGGGATTTTGCAGATTTTGAATTTCTTTCATCTCCAAATTTTGAGGAATCAATGAGGAGGCCTGAAGACAACATGGAGGAGGATAAAAGTAGAAAGAGACGTGCACAAAGAGGAGGATGGAACATCGGAGCTCTATTATTTTTTGCACTTAGTTTAATTTTCGGCGAAGAACTATGTTGGTTGAACTATATTTTGATTTTGTAACTGTTAGCTCAGGATGTCCGGCTAACCTCTTATTACCGGAATCCTGGGGGAAATTCTGTTTCTATTTATTCGCTTTGAATGTTTCAAGTTTCATATTCTATATTGCTTACTTGATCTCGCGCTGTGAAATGTGTTTGGTATTTGATGATCTCATGCTTTGATTTGTGCATGAAAAGTTGTGTTTTGTTTTCTCTTTGTTTGTTTGGTTCTTCCCAAGTGCGCACTATCCACAAGGGCCATATAGTGTTTCCACCTTCACACAATGAGTCGAGAAGCTAGTGATGAAGTTTGGGGGAACCTTAGTCCAGGTTATGCCTTTTGACATGGGGGATAGGTGAGAGTCGGCCCCTACCTCTGGAGCTTCACTCGGAGCGAGCAGTGATAATCTCGATTTGACTTATAGACTTGGATAGAGAGGTGAACTGAGTTATTGCCTTGACCTCGAGAGAGGTTTGAAAGGTAACTCGGGGAACTGATCTCTTAATAGGCCCCACGAGCATAAACTACGAGAGTGGAGGCTTGCTGATTAGGTGACGGCCGTGAGAGCGGGGTTATGCTTCTACCTAAGAGAGTACTCTAGCTAAACCTCTAGGTCTCCCTAGGAAAAGAGGTCAGCGCACGCTGAGAGGCGGTATCCCTCTGGAACTTGGGTGTCAAGATCTAATTCTTTTATCAAGATTTAAGATGGTGAGTTTTCCTCCCTGAGAGAGAGAGAGTGTGTGAATATGGTCAGATTACATTTGGTCAAGCTTTGAGCCTTCACCGCGAGGGCGGGAGAAGGGTGGAGCAATCATTGTGAGAGAGGGGTTGCCTTGACCCATGGTGTAAGCGCCTAGGCGACTTTTTATATATTCGCGTGGCAGCAAAGGCGTGAAAATAAAGTTTTACTGTGGATTGATACATGAAGTACTCGATGATTTCCATATACTTTCGGTGATAGGAGTGTGCTAGGTTTATAAATATTAAAATTTAAAGTGAAGACAATCTTTTACAGAAGCTTGATCGACCTTGGCTTTACGCCCTAACCTATGGTCATTTTCTATCTTACCTCCACACTTCGCATCAAGTTTTTGGCGCCATTGCCGGGGACACTTTTGATTTTTCGCGCCTTTAACCCTGCTAATCTGATTTCAAGACTTATTTCCATTGTGTATATTTCACACCTTGTCTATAATTTTCAGATTTCTTTGTTTCAATTTTCTTTTATTTTCTTTTATTTTTATCTTTTATCCGCTGTCTAACCCTAACGTGTTCTTGAGAGGTGCATGCGCAATTCTAACTCTGAAGAAGAAGAGACTGTTGAGTTTGATCTTGACATCGAAAGGAACTTTAGGAGAAGAAGGCGAGAGCAAAGTCTCCGAAAACTCCAAGCCCGAGCCTTAGAGAACAACACCGAAATGGCCCAACCTGATCCAAATGCGGGTCAAGCTAATCCAATTGGGGGCCAAGCTAATCAAGTCAACTCACGCATTGTGGGCAACCATGATGCAACTCGAGCGCTTGAAGAATTCCGCAGACCTACAGTTGTAGGCATGAACTCCGGAATAACAATGTCAAAGGTGAACGCCAACAAGTTCCAACTTAACCTAACCATATTGGATTACCTAGGGTAGAATCAATTCGGTGGGCTTGCCCATGAAGATACTAACCAACACTTAATCAACTTCATCGAGATCTGCGACACCTTCAAATATGATGGACTCACCGACAACACAGTCAGACTTCGAATATTCCCATTTTCTCTTCGGGATAAAGCCACGGACTGGTTGCGTTCCTTAGAGGAGGATGCAGTCAGTACATGGGATGAGTTCATCTCAGCCTTCATGACAAGATTCTATACCCAAGGAAAGATCGTGCAAATGAGGAACCAAATCACCTCATTCATCCAATGGCATAATTAGTCTCTCTATGAAGCATGGGAGAGGTTCAAGAAACTACTGAAGCAATTCCCTCATCATGGGTTCCACAAATGAATGATCGTGCAGACCTTCTACAGTGGGCTTAATCCGGAGAGTAAGTCTACCCTCGACTCAACAGCTAGAGATAGATTTGTGTCCCAAAATACAGATGAAGTCAATCATATGATTAAAAGGGTCATCAAAACCCATCGAGACTGGCCTGAAGACCAAGTTAATAGAAAGAGACCCGAAGAGCAAAGTGCTGCCGCCAACCCCGCAGAGTAGATCAACTCTCATCCCAGGTAGAAGGTCTCGTCAACCTATTCCAGAAAACTCTAGAGAAGAAGAACAACCCCACCCCTCAAGTTCAAATATCTATGCAGCAGAAGCAACCCCGAACCAGTCTGCTCCACCTTTATCTTGGTGCGAACAATGCTGGATGATCGGACATGTAGCCACCCAATATCAAGTCATCAACTACAATGTCCAAGAGCCCAAGACGAACAAGTAAACGCTGCGGCACCATATGGCCAAAACTCAGCCGCAGGACAATATCAAGGTCAAGGTCCACCTTGGATCAGATCACACCCCAACTATCGTATAATAACAAAACTACCAGCCAAGGCCCTCAACTCAAAACTTCCAACAGAATCAATGCCCACCTTAGAACAACCAACAACAATAGATCCTGCCTCCACCTCCACCCTACCTAGCTCTACCCCATCTCCAGCAAAGTCAAGCCTTGAAACAATGATGAAAGGTTTCGTCAGGCAACAAAGAGAAGCATTGAAACAACAGAATGATACCTCGAGGCAAATGTGCTCCAAGATTGACGAACTTGTCGCCCATAGCAAGATTCTAGAAAATCAAATTGCAAAGCAAGCGAGCTCAGCTACGAAACCACCTGGGACATTCCCAGGGCAACCTGAAGTCAACCCCCGAGAACATTGTCAAGTTGTATCCCTCAGGTGTGGGAAGCAGCTAGAAGAACCCGCAATAAAGCAAGCCTCGCCTAAAACAACTAAACCAAGTCCACAAGAAGTTGAGCCAAGCGCCCAACCAGAAGAAAACCCCAAGGAGAATCCTCAGTCGAAACAAGTCCTCAAAGATAATCCAGAGCCTAGCTCCCATTTGGTTGAACCTCCAAAGGATAGCTCTAAAGTAAGCCCCCTACCTTAGAAGCTACAGTCGACCTGAGATTCATGCTTTTCCCTGAAAGGCTAATGAAACCCAAAGCGACTAGTAGTTCACTAAGTTCATGGATGTAATGAAGAAACTACACATCAACATCCCATTTGTCGAGGCCATCCAACAAATGCCTTCCTACTCCAAATTCCTAAAAGACATCCTATCAAAGAAGAGGAAGATAGACCTCCAGGAGACGATGGCCCTAACCGAAGTTGCAAGCTTGGTTATTCAATACAAGCTTCTCCCGAAGCTTAAAGATCTAGAAAGTTTCTCAATTCCATGTGAAATTGGGAATCTCAGGGTCAACAGAGCTCTATGCAACCTCAGGGCCAGCGTCAGCCTAATTCATTTATCTTCATGTAGGAAGCTGGACGCTGGAGATCTAAAACCCAGCAATATGACATTGTAGCTTGCCGATAGATCTGTGAAGTACCCTGAAGGTATCCTAAAGGATATACCTATCAAGGTCGAGAAGTTCTACATCCCAGCCGACTTCGTGGTCTTAGACATGGAAAAAGACATCAACATACAGCTGATCCTAGGAAGACCCTTCCTAGCTATAGCTGGAGTCATCATCGATGCCCGAAACAGAATGCTAGATTTCCAAGTGGGGGAGGAAAAGATCGCATTCAACCCGACAAATAGACATTGACAGGAATTAACTTATCGACTTCATAAACAATACTATATGAATCGGTACTGAACATCCCTCCCGTTATAGTGCATGCCCCCGTAGCGATGACATATTTTGGTTCGGGCATTTGCTCATATAATCTCACTAAAGAAGGGGCCATTTTCATTGTTACTGTGCCGGCTGTTAAAATTAGGTCTGCTTGTCTAGGACTCGACCTTGGTACCAATCCATAACGATCAAAGTCGAATCGCGAACCTATTAATGAAGCAAATTCAATGAAACAACAACTTGTACCATATAGAAGTGGCCATAAACTGGAAAGTCTTGACCAATTTGANCCCCCCCCCCCCATGACACTATTCATGATGTCTCAAACCCTGAAGATGAAATGATCCAAGAAGTTTCAGCAGTGACCCTCATAGAGGAGGACCCATTCCAAAGAAGCTTGACTCTACCTGATGAACTATTGGATGATCCTTACTCGACCCTATTCACGAAGCTCCTCGACTCAGGACAAGAAGATGAGGTCCCACATGAAACACCTCACTTAGTAGAAAGCTTGGACCCAGGAGAACTGCTAAACTCTTCAAGTACTAAGAAGGCAGTCAAGAAAGAGATCAAGGCTTATCTCATGGGGTCAACCGAAGATCCATCAGAAGAGCTCCAACTTCAACCCCCACCTGACTCACCATGGAGGAAGAAAGTCTAGCCAAGGGCTTTAAACATGGCGCTTTCTAGGAGGTAACCCAGAATTTTTACTTAACTCAATTTTGTTTTCGCAGGATAAAGAAGCCAACTTGTTTAGTTCGATCCAACATTTTCAAGGCTCAAGGGTTAACCAGAGCACCTAGGGGGTTGAGACCCAACCCCTCATGCGACCTCAACCTGGAACCATCAGTTTTTTGGATCAGAAACCCACGTTCTCCTGCGGCCCATCTAGTCTATCTAGCAAAGTCAGCATCACTCAGGAGGTTTGAACAATAGCTGGGAGTAGCAACTTCAGCTCCCAGCACCCCAGCCCCAACATATGAACCCAGCAGCCTCTCCCATCTTGAATCAACACAGTGGATAGTGTTGGATTTAAGTTTGGGGGAGCCAATGGTACGCTCTATACTCCTTTATTTTTTTACCATTTGCATATATTTTGGGCATTATTACCATCTTCATGTACACTCTTTGCCCTTGAAATTTTGTCACAACATGCATCTGAATTGTCAACCCCTAGCTACTTAACTTGACCCTGTAACATGAACATGTATATTTGCTTGCCCCAAGCTAATTTTTTCTTGCACTAAACTCAAAATTAGAGAGTATTATGAACATATTTTAGAACTCACAACTTAGGATTTTTCAGATTCTTGAACACCTATAAATTCAAATATTGAAAACTAACTTGGCTCTGAATTAGGATCAAAACCTAGGAAACTTGTTCAATTTTTTTGAAAAAGTCCTGGTTTTAGATCTAAAAGCTTGACCTCAACCCCCCTGGATCAAAAATTTATTGGAAAAAGCAAGCCCTAAAAAAGAAATAGGTTCACCATCCAACCTACTTGTTTTATCTACTTAAGCCTAAAAGGTTGTACCTACTCTGCTTATCTCTATCCAAAGATTCGAGTATGTAATGAACTTCACACCCTGGGCACCCCACTAGAGTATTCTAAAAGGAAATGTCTGGGATAGTGTTGTTGGGAACCCAAACTTGATAACTCCTCTGCCTATGACATGAGTATTGCACCACACCTCCAACACCCATGTTGAGTATTCTAGGAAGAAAAGCAAGACCTGTGTTGAGGGGATCAAGTCAAGCCTTTCTTGCCCAACTAGAATAACACATGTAGGCTGAGTTGAAAAATGAATAATATGTAAGATGGAGTGAAAACAATTAAGGGCTAAGTTAATCATCTAGTCACGTAGAGGAAGGGCCCTAGGTCTAAGACATAGGCTGAACTTAGTAGATTAAACAAGTTGGGGTAAGCTATCGAGCAAGCCTTACTCCTTGGTTTTAATGATCCCTACTCAGAGTCTTAACCTGCTAATAATCTATAAATGGTGCTTGGGGGTTGAATATCTTGGATCTGGGTAAAATGATGCATTGTTTATTTTGTGATCGGATTAGAATCCTACTTTATGATCTTAAATTCTCTAATTTATTTGCTTGAGAACAAGTAAAAGTCTAAGTTTGGGGAAATTTTATGACAGAAAAAGGTATACCTAAATAGCTTGACCCAACCTCCAAAAAGCTTGCCCCGAGCTCTATTTTTGTAAACATTATCTGCTGATTTATATCCATTTTTCGCATTTTGAATATTCAACATCACTATATTTGGATTTTGAGATTCTAACTAATTTGAGGAGGATTTTAACTGATTTTTCCATGGTTTGGGCAGTTTGAACATTTGAAATTTTAAATCCTTTCCTTTTTTGTTGCAGCTGAAGGATCGAGGTAACTTTCATAACTAACATCCCGAATTTTGCGGAGCTAACCCCTTACCTAGCCGAGATTTTGGGGATTTTGCATATTTTTAATTTTTTTTTCACCTCCGAATTTTGAGGAATCAATGAGAAGGTCTGAAGACAACATGGAGGAGGATAGAAGGAGAAAGAGACACACACGAAGAGAAGGGAACACCGGAGTTATATTATTTTCTGCACTTAGTTTAATTTTTGGCGAAGAACTATATTGGCTGAACTATCTTTTGATTTTGTAACTGTTATCCCTAGGATATCCGGGTAAACTCTTATTGCCAGAATCCTGGGGAAACCTCTGTTTCTATCTATTCCGCTATGAATGTTTCAAGTTTCGTCTTCTATATCGCCTACTTGATCTCGTGCTGTGAAATGTGTTTGGTGTTTGATGATCTCGTGCTTTGATTTGTGCATGGAAAGTTGTGTTTTGTTTTCTCATTGTTAGTTTGGTTCTTCCCAAGTGTGCATTTTCCGCAAGGGCCATATAGTGTTGCCACCTTCACACAATGAGCCGAGAAGCTAGTGATGAAGTTTGAGGGAGCATTAGTCGAGGTTATGCCTTCTGAGATATGGGATAGATGAGAGTCGGCCCCTACCTCTGGAGCTTGACCCAGAGCGAGCAGCGATAATCTTGATTTGACTTATAGACTTGGATAGAGAGGTGAACGGAATTATTGCCTTGACCTCGAGAGGAGGCTTAAAAGGTAACTCGGGGAACTGATCTCTTAATAGGCCCCGCAAGCATATGCCACGAGAGTGGAGGGTTGTTGATTAGGTGACCGCCGCGAGAACGGGGTTATGCTCCTACCTAAGAGAGTACTCTAGCTAAACCTCTATGTCCCCCTAGGAAAAGAGGTCAATGCACGCTGAGAGGTGGTGCCCCCTCTGGAACTTGGGTGTCACGATCTAATTCTTTTATCGAGATTTAAGATGGTGAGCTCTCCTCCCTGAGAGAGACTATGATTATGGCCAGATTATTTGGTCAAGCCTTGAGCCTTCACCGTGAGAGGGGGAAGGTGAAGGGTAGAGCAATCACCGCGAGAGCTGTACGATCTAGATGGCACCAAGAGGGGGGGGG
>LTAE01008129.1:8537-21229 GCA_001647135.1 Pontederia paniculata | reverse complement strand
ATATATAGTGGAGGTGAAATATTCATATAATTAATCATAATTTTTAAATTTATGATCTAAATTAAAACAACATATAATCACCTAATTAATATGTAATAAAATATAATTTTAAATTATTTTAATCTGAATCATAAATTTAAAAAGTAATAATTAATCATACGAGTGTTTTAATGTAAAACACATAAAAATATTTCACTTTCATTGAACTCATATATATATATATATATATATATAATTTTAAAATAATGCTCTGCTATAAAATGTTTTGAGCTCATCTTTATTCAAGTAAATGCATTTTCAATTTATTTTTTCATCTATTTTGATATCATCGTAGTTTTTTTTTCTATAATTTAAATATTAAATCATTTTAAGTGATTGATAGTTCACGCAATCCTAACTTCAAGAGTTTAGAAGAGTTGATACTTACAATAATGACATATTTAAAATTTGAACTTTCGTCAACTCCAAGGGTTCAACCCGCTTAACTCTCTTGCAAACTTGGATTTCGCTATCTCTCACTAATACTTGGATTCTGTTTGATACATACTAGTTTTTTAAATAATTAATAATGAATATCGATTAGCGACTAATTAATAATAAATTAATTATTAAATTTAATAAAAGTATTTGACAAATATAATGTTTGAATCAGTCGATAAATATAAATGACTAAAATAGATATAAATAATCTTTTAAATAATTTATTATATTTATCTTAAATTAAATAATATTTTTTATTCTATTATTTTAATATTAACAAATGATAATAAAATAAATAATTAATCAAATAAATTATAAATTTATAAAATAATAATAAATAATAAAGTGATCATACGATATAAAAGAATAAATATATTAATACAAATAATAAATAATAATAAAATATTTTGAGAGTAAGCTACTTTAGATTTGATTCTTCAAATATCTCGTAACGATGTATTTTAACCGTTTATTGATGTTATTAATTATACTTATTAAATATCTTAAATAATATGTTGATTTAGTAAATACACCGACATAAAGCATGCTAAATAATCCTTAAAAGTTAATAGAGGTTGGGACGGAATAATAAAGAGTCCTTTGCTTAAGAATGTTTCTAAGTTCAAATTCTCGTGATAAAAAAAAATCGAGAGCTTGACCACCAGACGACACTTGTGGGTGCAACCCAGAAAAAAGAAAGCTAACTCTTGAACCAACAAGAAGCAGCTGAACCTAATTTATTGATGTCCGTACTCACAACGTAACATGTTATTTTTGGGGTCGATAATGTATCATGCATTCATGATATTTATCATGCAAGAGCATTCCAATCAATGATGCATTGTGGACATATATACAACAATCAGTGATTGGTGCACTTAAATGTGACATCAAAATATTTCGATTCTAAGATTTTTGTCGGTGCAGAAGCAAAAGATGAAAGCACCGATAACAATGAAGTGGCATTTCTACAAAAAATTATGATTACCTTTACATCAGGGGTAAATCACATCACCTCCATTAAGCTTTCTCAGGTTTGCTCATAAGTTGCAAAAGGGACTTAGCCTTTCTCTGCGCACGACTAGTGCCATTTTTCTCTAACTCGCAAAGATGATCGTAGACACCAAACTGATGTGCAGCCATCAGGATTGAAGATCTTTTCAACCCCAATTCTAGGAGTACAGATAATGCACATTCCTTATTCTTGGGGGTGCCTGTCCTAACGAACTCCACAAGGGTTTGAATGAATGATAACTGGCCTACTTCAACAGGACTATCAGGATGTGATGCCAGAAGAAGGAAAATGGAGAGCGCTTCGTCGACCATACCGAGGCTAGAATCATGCAAAACTTGATGAAGAGGTGTTACAATTCCTGCTGCAAGAGCCTTACCTGTATTCTTGCTGTTAAGAACCAAGTTAAAAAGTGCAGTGGCAGCATCCTTCTTCCCTCTAATAGTCCCATTTTCCAAAAGATCTACCAAAGCAGGAATGCCGTTCAAATTTCCTATTATTACCTTATTGTCATCAAGCATGGATAAACTAAATAAAGTTGCTGCTGAGTTCTCTTTAGCCTCTACCGTACCATTCTTCAAAATCTCTATAATAGCAGGAATTGCTCCTTCTTTAGCTATAAAATGCTTGTTAGCCTCATCAATAGACAAGTTCAGCAAAGCAGTGACAGTGTACTCTTGGATTTTTGGGTCAGGATAAGATAGAAGGTTGACCAGGGGAGGGATCCCACCACTCCTAGCAATTAAGACTCTGTTGTCTGAATTTTCCTTGGAAAGTACACGAATCTTTTTAACTGCCTTCCTTTGCAAATCCAGATGAATGGATGATAAGTTTTCAATCAATGATGGAATTTCTTCCTTATGTTCTTCTTGCTCAGGGTCTTGTTGTTCTTCTCTTTTCAACAACTCAACTTTATTCTTCTCACACCATTGCATGATCAGGTTACGAAGAGCATAATTTGGTGCCAGAGAAAGATGATACAGATTTTGTCTTGTTTTCGGGCATGTTTTGTGACCAGAATCTAGCCATTTTTGTATGCTGCGCCGCTCATATGTCTGAAAGAAAAAAGAAACAGTATCAAGAAACCAATCACAAATGATAAGCAATATGATACAAAGAAGATGAAGCACCTGTCCTGTTGCAACAATGACAGGATCTGTCATGATCTCGAGAGATATAGGACACAGAAAATCATTTGGGATCATCAATGATGGACACTTCTCAAGATATTTGGGCAAGATAAGGTCACTTAGTCCATTATCATCGTCGATGCCGGCAACTTGCTTAAATTTACAAAGCAGATCTATGATCTGTTGTCTATTTTCAGCATTCTGTCCACATCGTTCTTTAATAAGCTTTTTAATCGCCATAGTTTCTGCTCTCAAATCTGGGAGGGTATACAACTCAAGCTTTTTTGCCAGTCTTTCTAGTATTGCTGCATCTGTGTTGCGGTCATCCATTTTAGACAGCACAACTATGAGATCCATAGCAAGCTCCATGTCCTGAGTATCTGTCCTCCTCTTGGCTCTTTTCAGCTGGCGGGTCATTAATTCAACCTGGAAACAAGAATATGACATTTCAGTGTCAAATTAGCTTATGTGAAAGTGAAACATTTCTACATTACATTTTTAATGGATTTTGCTAAAATGATGCCAACTATGTAGTTGATCATCGTATATGTTAGTAACAAGACATCATTAGATTCTGAGGAGAACAAAAGAGGACATGACAAACTCCTCCATTGTAATTTAGCCACAGTGAATCCTCTGTGGGGTTCCAACTGCAACACCAATATGATGTGATGACATTGGAATTTAGAATAGACAGCCAAATCATTGCAGCAATCATCAGCCATGGATGAGGTTAGGTTAGGTTATGTCTACTATCCTGTTAATCATTCTCAAGATAGACAAGAGTCAAAAGTTTCCATTTAAATCAGAATTCACATATGATATATACTTAAGCAATATAAGATACCAATTATCCATCCACATATTGCAGGTTCAAGATATAATTATGAATCAATTATTCATCCACATACACAGGTTCAATATATAATTATGACAATGGAGATCCACAAGAAATCACAAGGCTAGACTGATAAACTAACTTCAATTACGGAGAAAATTTGAACTAACAGGCGGATCAGATTTCGAATGCACCATGGACTATATGTCTGATATCTATCCATCAGAACTATTAACAATTAGAATCAGATAGAAGATTATGACTTTAGTAAATATACTGATAACTTGCAATGGAGATGTATTCTGCAACATTAACATTCTATAAGAGATTGCACAGATAGAATTGTCATTGGAGGTAAATTACTCAGGACAAGGACCTACTTGCTCCTTGACCTCCTCGGAGATTCTCAACTCATCATACGGCATTCCATCCAATGCTTGTTTCAATTTTTCGTAGACCATGCGGAATCTACCTATTACGGCTTCTCCCTCCAGCGCCTACACAGAAAAATGTTAACCCAAATATTGTTCATTAACTTACTCTGGGCAAAATTAGCATCCAAAGGGAAAAACTTGAACCAATCCATAGCAACATCGCCATTCAAAACCTAGAGAGATCACCAGCGAACTAATATGAGATGACGAATTCACGAACCAGATAAATCTTGCTTCCATCATGGCAGCATCGGAGGAGCTTCTTGGCGGCCGTGAAAGCGCTGAGGAGAGTGCAGAGCCGCGTGTACGAGGCGTCGGGGATGGGGCCGTCGAACTCTTTGATTTCCTCCAGCATCGGCGCCACCAGCTTCAGCCGCCGGACGAGGCAGAGGCACTCCTTGCGCTGCGTCCGGCGGTACTCCCCGAAGGACCCAACCGACTCGACGATCTCCAGGAGCTCCTGGACCAAGTCGTCGTCGTCGTACTCCCTCGCCACGAGCGCCGCGGCCTCCTCCTCCTCCTCGGCGGTAGGGGCTGATCCCTCCGTCGGCGGGCGAGCATTCTCCTCCGAGTCCTCTGTGGCGAACAGTCGGCCCTNGTCGTACTCCCTCGCCACGAGCGCCGCGGCCTCCTCCTCCTCCTCGGCGGTAGGGGCTGATCCCTCCGTCGGCGGGCGAGCATTCTCCTCCGAGTCCTCTGTGGCGAACAGTCGGCCCTTCGGGAACGGATCCGACGAGAAGAGCGCGTCGGCGGGGGGAGCAGTGGCGAGGGCGAGGGTGCGCGAGAGATGGGGGGCAGAGGAAGCCCTACGACCTGCTTCCCGAGCCTCCATGATGAGTGGCGATGGAGGAGGAGGAGGAGGAGGAGGAGGAGGAGGAAGAGGAAGAGGAGGAGGAGCCTTTGAGAGGAGGAGGAGGATGAAGAGAAGGGAGAGAGAAAAGAGAAGGAGAGAAGAGCGCAATTTGTGGGAGAGATGAAGGATGGATATTAAATTTCGCGCGCGAGTTTGTTATGTGCGGCATGCCAACGGCTCATCATCATCATGCTATTTCTTTGTTACCAAACTCGGACAATTTACGTATCTATTAATTTTCGAGAAAAGCGAATTATTATTATTTTTTTAAAGAGGAAAAACATTTTTTTTATTAATACGACGAATGAGTTACAAGAATTAAATTTCAAATCAAAATAAATTATTCACGGTTAGTATTTTTATGTTTTTGTGTGTTTTATATTACTAATACATTATACTTATTCTATGTCCATAAACTAAAAATATATTAAGTTAGATAGTGTTCAATTTATAGCGTCATATTTTTAATTGTGAAAAATAAAATATTTTAAAAAAAGAATAAAAGTGTTCTCTAGTTAAGTAGGAAGCACTGTGTTACCTACTTCTTCAACCGTAAAATATTAAATTTATGATAAATAAATTTACAAGAGAGAAAATTTATTGTAGATCTTGCATCCTAATGTTAAGGAGGTAAGTGATGATGTTCCATACACTTTCATTGAACTCTAATTTTAATTCTATTTTTCCAAAAAATAAAACATTTGATCTTCCTAAATAGATATGGCATTTCATGGGTGGACGGTGTCCAACCAAAAAGACTCCACTTGACTGGAACGACACTGTTTTAATAGATCCTGATGTGTTGAGCAGTGTTGGGCTAAACAATCTTTTTGTTGTTCTTTAGAATTTTTTTTAAAAAAATCAGCAACTCACGCCGAGCCAAAAATCCTGGCTGGCACGGCCCAGGCCTGATAGACCGTTTCATTGGTGTTTTATAATTATTTTCAAAAAAAAAATAAAAGGTCGGAAAACATATACAAAAACTATTTTGAGGCATAAGTACCACTTTTACACATCTTTTAAATTATTTTTAAATAATTTGTTAAGGTCAAATGTGAAACGGCAACTTCAAACTTAATTTAAACTATAATTTTTTATTTAGCTTTATAAAATTTTGTTATATATTTCAGTATTCTTAAAAATAATAATGTTAAATTGTGCTAGGCCTGTGTTCACCAAGGTTGTTTCATCGTTGTGTAGACGATGGTCATGGTCATGGTCAATATGATCAAATTTTCTCACAACTAAAAATATATCAAATGGATTGAATGATTTAGGGTGTGTTTGAATTAAAGGAAAAGGAGGATAATAGAGGAGAGGATAATTTTTTTTAGAAGGAAAGTTAAAAATTAACTTCTTTTCTCTTTCTAACTAAATAAAAATTATTATTTTAAATTAGAGTTGAATGAAAAGTAAAAAAATTTATCTTTCATTTTCTTCCCTCTCATTACCTTCTATTCCATTTACCTCCATTCCCTTCTTCTATCCAAACATACTAATACTGTTTAGTAAGACATTGTAGTGCATAGTCAATATTTCACACTTCTAATTTTCTTTATCAACATGTGACTTTGCACATATTCGACTAAGCTTATAAGTAGTCTAAAACTACTTATAAATCAAATTTAAAATTTCTTTATATTTATTAAATAAAAAATTATATTAGAGTAATAACTTATAAGTAGAAAAAGATAAGCAAGGTTCTGCTTATTTTTAAAATTACTAACTTATTTTTTTAATCATCTTTTATTCACATTCTTTTAATATTATCATTATATGACTACAAAGATATCTTAGTTAATATTTATTTTAACAAAAATTACTATTATAACCATTTTTATTCAAATGTGTATATATTTATGTTTTAAAATAATTTTCATCACTTAAAATATTTATCAGTTTAGTGCTTATCAAATATTTTTTTCAGCTAAGTCAAATATGAGTTTTATTTGTTTAAAATTTATTAATATTCTTTCCTTCATCATCGTAATAACAAAAATATAAAAAAAATATATTGTTTATATCTAAGTTTCAATAGTAATTATATAATTCATATAATAATAAAATTTGTATCTTGATGTCCATTTTAAAATTACTTTCAACGTCATATAATATCCGCTGATATCTAGCGGTTATCATTATCCATTAGTCAAAATGCTATCCACTAACTAAAATACTACCTATCTCAAAATTATTGTTTTTGCTAAACGTGCCTCGAAATCCAATAATATTATTTGAAGATTAGATCAAATTCATTATTATATTGATAAGTGAAAACTGACTAAATATTATCATTTTTTCTTATAAGCAATTAGATGCTACTAGCTTGGGTACCGGAGCCCGGAGGAGGTACTCAGAGAAATTGGGAGAAAATTATTCATTAAGAAAAAATATGCGCATGACCATTTTTAATAACTTATATCCGTCCTTTTTTTTGCCAAATCAGTTTTCAGAAAGCGATGCTATCGTCCAACTCGCAGCGCTATTGAGCGCACAATCCACAGATCGAGTCAAGTCCACTCTAATCTAATGTCGTCCCGGATCGCGTGTCTGACTATGACACGTGAGACTTCCAACGAGAATTTTTTACGTCCACAAATTTCGAATCCGAGACTTGCTTAAGCGAGGAGGAGCCGCTTACCACTCCACCCCACCCCGTTGATAACTTATATCCGTATTTATAGTTAAGTAAGATGGTGTATTGTTCATTTTTTTATCATCAGATTTGGTAACAGATATTTAATTTGGATGATCAGTTGACAATTTAATTTAGTTACCTACTGAACCAATATACTGACAATAATTATCCACGTCTTATAACCATGATGTTTTTCCCTCTTCGTTGCTCCTATTTTTCTTTAACATTTCATTCAATTTGATGGCTTTAATCCTTGATATTTGAGTTTTAGTTCTGTTTTGGATATAGTTAAGGCAATTAGTTCAAACATTTCTAAATGTCATGATAGTAATGGTGTTTAATTCTTTTTCTCCTGTCACAGGAGGAACGTATTCGTACACCTTAATTTTCTTAGGTGAAGTTTAAGATTCAATTACTAATCCCATTCCATTCCAGCAGTTGAAGAAAAAAATAGGAGAAAGAAATAAAGGGATATCACAAATTTGATTCACAAAATGACATATGACTTACACATGTTTATGTTGGTATAAATAAGATTACTTGTCATAAGAGGAACTCAAATAGATTTTCAATAATTTAACTAGAATTTCTGTAAGAGTTTAGTTTTGGACAAATGTTTGTGGCTTGTTTGTTTTAAATTTTTTTTTTCATTTGATTAAGATTCTATTGATTTGAGGCCTCTCGATTTGATATAGGAGTTCGGTATTCAAGATGTTATAAAATAAGAGAGATGTAATATCATTGTATTGTCATATGCGACCCCCATCTAGGGTGGCGCATTGAGCTCGAGGAAGGTTGGGAATCCTTGACGACTTTCTCTATCGGAGCTAGGGGTTATCCAGTTAACATTGAACTTTGCTAAATCTCTATGTTCTCTTTATAAGTATGATTTCTTCTCCTCGTCCACACTCCGCAACAAGCTTGCATCATATCCAAAATCAATAATGGAACATCGAACCCACATTGGCTGACATAGATGATTAGCGAGTCTGTGTCCCGAGTTGAGGGATAAGGGAGCTAGTAGCTCCGAATTCGAGCCCTGGAGATGCCAATTTGGCTAGGATTTTCCCACGCCGCCACTATCCGAACACCGGATTAGTCAAGTGCTGGTAGCCTGGATCACCAGTGGGTTGATACCGAAAAAAAATAATGGAACATCCATCAAAGCATCATATTCATTAGCTGTCCTCCAACATCGGGGGGAGAGAAAAGATCAACAAGAACTCTGACAAGAACAAATTAGAATAGGAGGTCATTAGCGCACATCGACACAAAGGTAGATGCAACATGGGCGCATGTCATCGCACAAGTTGGTGTGTCATGGGCTCACATCATTATCGCGGGCTTGGCACATCATGTATGCACATTCTCAACGACATGGGCGCACACCATAGTGCGGGCAAGCGTGTCACCATACGGACGCCAACAAAAGCATGAGTCGATGCACGAGCGAGCGAGCCAATAGGAGGTGCATCACCGCATGGACAAACGCGCCAATAGGGGAAAGCGTTATTGCCGAGTGGGTGGCACAATCATGAGTTGTTGTGTGAGGTTGGCGTGCAATGGTCTCGTGCCCCCACATGGGTTGGGCGTCGCATAGGCACACAACACCATGCAAGTAGGGCAAGCGTGCATATCTACATGGGTGCCTCGCCATGCAGGCAATGCCATTAGGATTATTTGAGCATGATGAATCTCTGGATATGTCAAACAAGCTGTGTCCATTTAAACTTGCGAGCGAGTTAGAGGAGTGTTGTCCATTTGAATCTGCTAGTAGACCAGACGGGTCTCGTCCATTGAAATATGTGGTCGAGCCCCGTCCATCAAAATATGTTGGGAAACCTTGTTCGTATGAATTTGCAAACAATTTGCATCCATATGAATGAATAGGCATGGGCAGATCGTGTCCATAAAAAATATGTGGATGGGCAGCATCCATCGGAATATGTTGGTAGACCTTGTTTTATAAGATACAAACATATAATGTTCATATGAATAAACATGTAGGCCAGATAGGATAGGTTGTGCTAATCTAAATTTACATCAGTTCAAGAAGCCTATAGTCAATGTATTTATAGATGAGCAAACTAGGTGGGTCATGTCTATCCAAATATAAGAGTGAGTCAAACATATTTTGTGTCATATGAATCTACGTGCATGTGGGCAAGGTGAATCTCGTCCATTCGAATATATGGACAAAGAGGTCAGACAAATTGAATATGAAGACTAAGGGACTATGATGGATACACAGATCCAAATATATTGACAAAATATGATAATTCTATGTATCATCAGCTGGTTTCAAATCACAAATGGATTTGCTAGTGTTGACTTTAATTCGTATTAGAGTTTAGATTCAAATGTAGCAATTTTTTTTAGAAATTATTTTCTATTTAGTTGAGATTCTATTTATTTCTATAATTTGATTTTTTTTACTTAGGAGTACATGATTTTAAATATCATAAATAAGGAGGAGATGTTTCCTCATCTATTCTTTCCATTTGCAAATCCCTTGTATGTGGCATCTTGCACCATCCATTTATCCACGAGCTTAAGAGAGGGATCATAATCCTTGATGACTCTATCTACTTTTTCTATTTATTTGAATAAATTTGTGCTCTTGCTTGAGGACATAGTAAATAGGAAAGAGATGTATCCTTATCTATCATCCCTATTTGTTATGCTTGATCTGGGGAAGCTTGGGTCGTCCATCTGTTGGCAAATTCGAGTGAGGGTCAAAATCCTAGCAACTCTCCCTTAGGGGGCTTGAAGAATGTTATGTCTATTATTCTTCAATAATAAATGAAATTATGTTCATGCTCAAGAACGTAACCCAATTTGGGATGAATCTTATTAAATGTCGATATCTTCTCTACGTGTGATTTCTTCTCATGCGCAAATTCCGCAATAATTACATTGCATTATTTAGACCCTACGATTATTATTATTTAATCTTAAGGCATACATACCATGTATACATATATTCAATTAAATAAACATGTTAAGCATGGTGTCAACTACTTTTTTCACCAAAGTTACCAATAATCTTAATTTAAGGGTCCGTTTGGCACCCTTCGAGAATAATCCACAACTTTCTAAATCCCATCGGAAGACACTTTTTTAAATATGCCTTCCTTTAGAAAAAAATGTTTGAATGAGTTTTTATCAATTCAAGTGTTTGGTTGACTCCCAATAGTTTTTTTAGTAGCAAGTATTCCAGGAAGGTCATTTAGTGGCATCGTTCGTGTTCATCATAATTATCTACCAATTAGTAAAGGAGATCACCATCATGTTCTTGTGGCACTAGAAGAATATTAATGAGAAGGTGTAGACGAGTATCTCTAAAGTGAGAATGTCAACAAACCTCAAAGAAGGATGTGCCAAAGAACAAGGGAAGACTAATGACAAAAGGGAAAGAGATGGAAGCTCACCGGTGGATAGTGGCGATCAAGGGCAGAAGAAAAATAAATTGGATGAGATCATTTATGATGCCGATGGAAGGTAAAAAAAGGAAGGTAAAAAAGGAGCTTGTCGGTGAGCTTGGTGACGATGCATGGTGCTCCAGTTCGTGTCTGCCAGTAGTGTCACCTGATTGTGTTACGCCGAGCTATCGAGAGGCTGGGACGGTGATAAGTTAATAACTAAGAATATGGAGGTGGTCTCAGGATCTTGAGATGGTAATGAATCATAGATGGTCAGAAGAAGAGGCGAAGACTAACTTCAATGAAAAAGAGAACTTTCGAAAAATAAACGGAGCTCTCACCTCATATTTTTTCCGTAAAGGATTGGGTAAATCCTGTGGTTAATAGTCTTCCTAATTTGGCATCCAAATGATGCTATCGATAATTTTTCGACCCAAGGAAATAAACTTGTGAAACTGGTCATTTCCCTTGGAAAAAGGGTCATCCAAACAGGGCCTAAAATGGCTTGACAAAGAAAATCATTAATACCATATATATTTTTACGCTCATTATATACACAGAAAAAATAATATAAAATTTCTATTTATAAAAAGGAGATGGACAATGCACAACATTTTCTCTGCATTTGATGAATGGGGACTAATTTACGAAAATGTAACTGAGTTGGTTAGATAATTTTGAGAGCCGATCCATATATGTTATGATGAATGCAACACTTTATTATTATTTTGACCACAATAAAACGTTACAATAATAGTGCAAGGAATATAGGTTCCGAAATTAACGGTGTAACTTTTTTTTTGTTTTTACACCTTGCGACTTTTTAATCCATGGGACAATAATTAGTCAATAAAATAAATGCAAGACCAATTAATGCATTTATCATAAAATCCAAAACTAGAAAATAGTATTGAAATCATGTATTAAAAGCAAAATTATGAACACTTATATTGGCGTTTATTCCTCAGTTGTCACCAAATAAATTACAACAATTAAAGATCGTTAAGGTATCTATATTTGTTTTTTTTTTGTCTGTTGACAGCTCATGTTGGAGCAAAATAAGAAGGATTCGAAGGTTAAAAAGAAGAAGGAACACAATTGGAGCATGAACTATATGAAACATGTGGATGCCAGGGAGGTAACAACTATCTTAAGCAATCATAGTATAAAAGAACGACATTTTGACATTTTCGCCTTTGATTAAATTGTTCAAGATCCTTAAAATTCTTCACTACAAGATTAATAATTCAATGAAATTTCTATGAATTCAAATGTATGCCATAGGGAAAAAAAGGAAGGAACAGATTAATAATTCTATCACCAAAAGCCTCGTCGTTTTGGCAACTATCCTAAGTAGTCATATTGAAAATATTTCGAGATGAAATTTCGAATTAATCACCGTTGAATATATACGCCCTCTAGCTCGAAATAAATTAAGAATATGTTTGTAATTGCAACTTTCCGAATATAATCACAAAAAAAACATTATAAATATTTTGGTTTCTTAACCAGGTAATATATTTTAATGAAGCACATAATAATCTGAACCTGAAAATTAAAATTAAAATTTGTGCACAAAATGCAATTTTTTTTTAAAAAAATATATAAAATATTTTGACTCGGACCCTTACTGATCATGGTCCCTACGCTCCTATATGAAACCCACAAGTAACACAACGCGGAGGCGATGCACGGGAGATGAGAGAGAGAGGAATTTTGAAAGCACGTGGGACAAGAGAGCCGTTAAAAGGCAGCCTGCTGATCCGACGGCTCCTATTTACTAGCCGTTGGGTTTAAATGAACCCCCTTCGTCCCTTCAGACAAGAGTATCCGTTGTTCCCGTTCATCTCTCTCTCTCTCTCTCTCTCTCTCTCTCTCTCTCTCT
>LTAE01008128.1:5776-27009 GCA_001647135.1 Pontederia paniculata | reverse complement strand
GATCAAGCTATAGAAAAGAGAATAGTAAGAAATTAAGAGAAGAAGTTTGGTTATTCAAATGTAGAAGTTGTATGATTTCTCATCCCATTGAAAGTTAAGATGAATGATGATGAGATTAACGATAATCAATATTCTTATAATTGTGATTAGTTGAGTAGACTGAATCGTATAAAGAGGGTTTATGGTTAAAAGAAAAGATCATGACTTCAAGGGACCTTGATAGGGATGGTAAGGATAGACTATAAAATAGTCAGTACATAATAAAGGAGTATGAAGAAGATATAAAGCTTATGTTGAAGGAATTATCTATATTGATGTCTTATGCATATACATGTTTATGAATTGTGCATAAACAATGTGTAAGGAAGTATGTTTAATTCATAAAGACTAAGGAGTTAATGGAACATCGTGTTAACATAAGACGAATGAAGTTTAATGTGTCATGATGTATTGATTATAAGGATGGTAAGTAAACAAAGTAATCACATTTATGATAATACGATAACCCAAGAGATCAATGAATGAGAGTAAGTAAAGTACTCAATGGAGCAATAATGATAAGATCGTCGACTAAAGAAGTTCATACTCTTTTCTAGCTGAATATACCTAGGAAAGCTAGAATATTTAAATATTTGGTTGAACAGAGACGGTGAAGTCTAAGGACATAGATTGATATATATGATCAAATAATATACCATGATATGATGAATTTCTTATGGAAA
This sequence comes from Pontederia paniculata, assembly GCA_001647135.1. Classification (NCBI taxonomy): domain Eukaryota; kingdom Viridiplantae; phylum Streptophyta; class Magnoliopsida; order Commelinales; family Pontederiaceae; genus Pontederia; species Pontederia paniculata. The sequence goes on along the minus strand of LTAE01008128.1, from coordinate 26,287 downwards.
TTAGTATAATGATTTTAAAAGGAATATTAAAGATGAATTCTTATGAAAGATTGTCGTTTTTGGAACCTCCACATAGGATGATAAGGATTGATGTGACAAGGTTGGTGAAGCCATAGTATACATGATTTAAAGAATGCCCAATATAGAATTATTTGTTTAGTGATTCAATGTTCTACTTCATTATTGATGTTAAAAAGATGATAATGTTATTTTAATGAGAGAACTAGAGTAAGTTGATTTAGTATCGATTATTGAAAGGGAATTTTGGAGAGATACGATCAATGATTATTATGATGCACAAGTGAATGTGATGGACATGATGCGACTAGGCACAAAGAATAGATTTAAAATTTGAAGAGATGAAAAACTCTTATGTCGTGAGGAAACTTTGTATATAAAATCTTTAGAGAATTGTTAAACGAGTTCGAGATAAAGTTTTATGATGAATTATTTTTATAATCAAAAGCCTAATAGATGATGAGAATTTTCAAATTTGGTTACGAGGAAAGGGCTTAAGTTAGGAAAAAAAATTTATATTATCAAACCTATGAGAGATCTCATAGCGATCAAAGTAGATGCTTACGCAAAGTGATAAAGAGGGAAACTCTAGATCAAAGAAAGAAATAGATTATGAGAATAAAGACTTTCCCATTGGACTTAATGAATGATCTAGTGATGACTAAAGTGAAGCCTACATAGAGTGATAATGATGAAGATGATAACTCAAATCATATGAGTGCAGTTATCTGACGTGATTAAATTATATTAATGAAATATTGGAGAATGATTGATTAGATTGGGGGACATGAAGTTTAAACATTAATTCATGTGATAAGATTATAGATGCTGAGATTATTCATATAAAACGGGTGATGGTTGCACCATAAGAATCAATGAAGAACTAAAGTTATAGAATAACGATTTTATGAATCCAAAGTTCGATCATGAAGCGCACTTTAGGTGTGCATGAGGGAGAATGAGCAACCATAAGATAAAGTACACATGTTGTAAAATGTTAGAATACGCAACTTAAACTAAAAGTTAAGAATGAAGGAAAAAAAATTCGAGGACGAATTTCTTTTTAAGGGGGTTATAATGTAATGCCCTCAAAGTTAATGGGGGCATCAGGCCATGTGGCAGCCCACCATTTGACCAAAAACTCCATTTTCACTCACTAAAAAATCCCACTACAAGGGCCTTATAAAAGAGAACCCAACAACCTTCTTTTTCCCTTTTGTTTATCACGCCCAAGGACATCAAGAAGGAGAGCTGATGTCTTCTCCTTAGTTGGCTGCAGCAGACCAAGTGGGAGAGGAGAGGGATTCACAGCAGGAGCAAGAAGAAGAGAAGGCAAAAGAGGAAGAAGAAGTTTGAGAAGAAGGAGAGAACATGACAATGTCTTCTCCTTAGTTGGCTGCAGCAGACCAAGTGGGAGAGGAGAGGGATTCACAGCAGGAGCAAGAAGAAGAGAAGGCAAAAGAGGAAGAAGAAGTTTGAGAAGAAGGAGAGAACATGACAAGGCCTAACAAAGGTATGTAAATGGGGATACCCTTCTTTTAGTATATTTTAATGTTCAATTGAGATCAATTGTGCATGAAGAAGGAGGAAGAATGTAGGAAGAGACTTAGATTGTAAGTTTAGGCATTGTTATAAGAAAATCAAGAAAACTGCGTACAAGGTGTTTGATGAAATATTTAGGAGGCATATGTTGCTTGTTTGATGCTTGATATGTAGTGTTTTATGCTCAGACTAATGGTCCAATTTAGAAGAAGTTATTGTTGTTAAATGAAGGAGATCATGAACTAGTATAGATGTTTATAATTTACTCAAAGATAGAACATCAAAATTTTGTCCAGATTTCATAGCTGATGTTTATGGATCATTTTGACTAGGCTAAAGTTGCTCAAAAATTATGAATAAAATATGAAAACGTAGGCCTTGAAGTCTAGTTTGCATAGCCACTGATTTCACTCTAATCTGAGTTTTATTGTAGCAGTTATGATCAAAATATTAAAGCACTGTCAAATCATTCCGAACAAAGACATGTTCGTTTTGTAAAATACTTAGTAAATTAGAAAGATCCTATTATTGGATGATATTTAGATTGAAGATATATGCTTGAAGGTAGATTCAAATGTGGTTGGTCTTATATGATTTGGATATGTACAATTAGAGTTATAATGTTATGATTCGTGCTTAAGTTCATAGTTATAATTATGCATGCCTAGGATGTATAGCAAACTCATTTCTTGAAAGAACCATTGATTTCTTATGAATTTAGTGACATGATTGATGTGTTGCCATGTATGTATTGTTGAATGTTCAATTTTCATGTTAGAAGTGACCTAGGACATTCGATACTTGAACCTAGGGCGAAATAAAAAATTATATAAGGAAAAAGAGGGAGAATCGAAAGGGAGCCGATACAGTCGTATTGAATTATACAGGCTGCCCGAAATCCTTTCGGCCGAAGGAATACGGCCGAGCGAATTGAGCCGTATTGACCGATACGACCGTATTGGTCAATACGGGTAGACCGTATTGATCAATACGGCCATGGTGGATTGTTCAATATGGGCAATTCATTTCCGATGCGTAGACCTTTATACTTTGGTCTCTTTACTCTTTGAATATCCCTACGCATACGTCTCTAAGGAGGAGGTTAGATGTTCACCATTTTCTTTTATGTGACTAAGTATGTTAAAGACATTGATGTGATGCTTGAGAATAACCTAGATATCGAATTGCATGTTCAGCCGTAAATAGGAAATTTAAAAGATGAAACATGTATGCATGTATTGTTGTTTGATGTATTGAAATCTAAAAGATGGGGGATAAGTCTAGCGCACATCTAAGAAGAAGGAGGGAGAAAACACTTGACACCCGACCGGTATGGGTGGTCACTTCCTTGGATTAAATTTCTAAAAGCCCAAAGGGGTTGAAGGGGGATGCATGGCACATTCCCGGCTTGATCAGCCGAACAAAGTTGGTGTGCACAAAGACCCCCGATCAAATAAGATAACAAAAGGACTTGTGGCCATATGGATAGCTCATGTGAAGTTAAAAGATTAACTTCAAAAGGGTCACTTGATAAGAAGATGAAAGATAAAGAAAATGACATGAATAATGAAGTTAAGCTCAAATGGGGCTATGAGCATTGAAAGTCAATGCTAGTAAATGATTCATGTCTAAAGGAGCATTATATTAATGATGCTAAGTATAGTGCATTATATCAATAATGTCAAGTAAAGGAAAGATAAGATTAATTCAAGTTGCATTATATTGATAATGCATAAGCAAGATAAGAAAGAAAGTAAAAATGAAAGATAGACTTAAAGTTAAGTTCTTGAGCATAATTGGCTAAGATACTAAAGTAAAGAAAAGATGAAGGGTTATATGTTGATCCTAAGTTTGGGTTAAGAATTTTATGATATGCTCTATGTTATTGATGATGTTTATATGTATGACATATAGGTCTTTGCATATATGAGTGATATGACTCATCCATTCTTCGACCTTTACATACTCTAACGAGATGAAAGTCCCCTGCTTCATATGTTGATCCTATAGGTGCGAAGTAATTATAATGTTTATATGAAAATAGCGTTGCTCGTGATGGCTAAAGCACATGGTCAAGTATAGAGTCAAGTTATGTTATTGTCGTTCTACTTTCTATCATGTTGTAAAGATTGTATCGCCTTTGGAAAAGTTGATATATGTCAATTTATGTTAAAAGACTTTTATGGACAAGTTGTACATTTTAAAGTTCATGTCTTGTATTATATCGTCCCTTAATCAAATGTTCAATGTCTTCCGCTGATTTGTACTCGTGTCATGATCTTGTTTGTCTATGCTGATTTTATTCAAGGTCAATTATAATTTCTGAGTTCCTTTTGAGTTCTTATGTATATTGACCATAATTGTCAATGATCAAGTCAAATTTATTGTCTCGTAGCATTTCGGAGACCGTTCCGAGTACGTGGCGAATATCGATTCGTCCGCGTGGCGGAGCGCGTTTTCGGAGCATTACACATAACGACGAAAAGAGAGGACGAGGGTGCGTAGAGTGCTCAACGTCGGCCGTTGCCGGATGGATGGATGGACGACGGGGGACGGTGGAGGATTATATGGCAGACAGTTTTACCGTCCATGGGGTCGATCGGATATTATATATAGAGAGAGAGCCCGACGTCTTGTCATGCAACGCCTGGTCCATGCTTTAGGGTGACCACCGGCGCCCACCCACCAGCTCTTCCTCTTTATTACTCCTCGTGTGCTTGTCCTCTCTCTCTCTCTCTCTCTCGATCTCTCAACACACATATATAGTTTGTTTCGGAGCTGCTTGTTTCCTTGTGCTGCAATCGACCACTATGCTTGAAACATTTGCATCAACTCACTGCTTAGCTATTCACGGAGCAAGAGAGAGCAGAAAAGCCCACGCCCATCCTCCTCACAGCTGGACGTTGCACGCCCCAGTTTAGCAGATAGAGTTTGGTCAACAGTCAGACGACCATGCATGTATGCATTATTATGTCTTGGTAGGGTAGGAACCAATCTTCTTCTTTTTCTCATCTGGTCAATTTCTTGACTCACCAAACTCGGTCGTTAGCAATCTCTCTCTCTCTCTCTCCAAACTAACCATCGATGATAACAAGAAAGGTTAGATCCCTGATGATGAGGGAAGCATGATTATTGAGTACCGCTACTGCACGTAATTATTTGTGTCATTAGGTAAGCCGACGGTACTAATTTCCTTGAGTGGCTCTCATATAATGACATCTTCCTTACGTTATTCACTATCAGCTTGATTTATAAAGGCTATGCTTTGCCCAACTCTGCGTGCATATATAATATCTAAATACTCTTGATTTAGATGAAATAATAAAGTTTCGAATTTAATCTTTTCTGCATATTAACAATTTTCTAATCATTACACTCGGGATGATAATAAAAAAAATCTAAATACTCACGCGGGATATACTTAACATCTTACTTTTTGGAATTAATGGTTCAACGTTAGCGTTTTTAATTTGGTTAATTCCCTACAAAGCTGATAATTAATTCTTCATCATCATTACATTTTAGATTATAAAAAAAATGTAACCCATGAATATATAATACTTAGAATTGCCTTGAAAACTATAGGGATTGTACAGCTTCCTAAATTAATCAAACATATACAAATATATATAGCATTTGTATAGTAGTGCACTGATCTATTCATCTTACAACGCACCACGCCCTATCCTTAACAAAGCACATACTAATTAACATCAAGTTCTTAACAGGAATATACTCAGTTGCTGTCCCGTGCTCCCGGCCGGATTGATCATATGAAACGACTCGGAGTCCACAGATCCCACCACCCTCTGGAAGCTTGCCCTCAGGTACAAAAGATCGCCGTCATCCGACCTGGACTTCCCCGGCAAGACTCCAGCGCCGACTGACACGGACTGCATGAGCTTGAAGACGGCAGCGTCGCCTTCGCTTGCCTTCCGACGCACGGCAAAGCCTACCTTGCGGCCGTTGCAGTACATGGACCACGCCGGCACCGCGTGGAGCGGCGAGGACCGGACGCGGGACCGGTTGCACTCGAGCGCGATGCGGAGCAGGCCGTGCTGCATCTCCTTGGCGAGGTAGGCCGTAGGGACCGCGAACTCGAGCAGGAGGAAGGGCCACGTCCTTGAGGAGTCGTGGTGGAGGCAGAAGCTGACGCGGCCGCGGCGGTAACCGAAGAAGGTGCCGGTGACCGTGGACGTCGTGGCGGCCGCTTGGATGGAGGTGATGCTGTGGCTGGAGTAGACCGTGTCGGTGTCGGAAGCGCTGTCTGAGGTGTCGTCGGAGGAGTGCTGGAAGCCGCAGCAAGGGACCATGCACTCGACGAGGCTGCGGAAGGATCGACGGAAGCGCACGTCCTTGGTGCAGTCGACGGCGGTGGCCGTGTCGATGATGTAGATGGGGCCTCTTTGACGACCCAGATCTATCATCGTCCTCATCTCTTCGACTTGATCTCCTCTCTGTATATGCAACAATGAATACTCTACTGCAAACGATGGCCTTTGAGATGGAAGTGGGCAAGAGACATGGCAAAGGTTCCTTAAATAGAGCATGGAGTGGAGCCATTTAATAATAATAATAATAATAATAATAATAATAATAATAATAATAATAATAATAATAATAATAATAATAGTAATAATAATAATAATAATAATTGGGTTTATTTGTTTAGAGGGATTGTGTTTTAAGATTGACAAGTTCTACTAATTTTCAATTCAATTTCTAGAATTTTTTTTCGTTATCTTTCTAATATCAAATTAGTAAGCCTTATACTAGCTAGCACAATATTTAGGAAATATTGAGAAGAAAAATAAGGGTCAGTAGGATTATATGAGGAAAAAGTGGGGGCAAGTAGGAGGAATGATACATGGAGGAGGAACTGAGCAATAATTCTGCCCACGAGGTGATGATATCGATCCTGTCGAGTGGTCCACGAGACGTGCAATATTTGTACATCAACAGCTGGTTAGTTTTCGAGTTCCAACTTATCGTTGGAAATGGCATTAACTTTTTCTAGTGATCTACTACTATCATTGTTAGGACTAATTAAATTTGATACTCTAATTATATATTTTTTTCAGAATTAATTTCTTTTAAATATTATAATATATTTTTATTGTTATAATAAGTACATCATATATTTTAATAAATAATTTATTAAGATCAAAATCAAATCAACTTAAATATAAGTTAATATCTCTAACTTAAAAGGATTATATATATAAAAATAATAATAAATAGTTGTCAAAAATAATTTTTTTTGTTAAGTTCCTTTTAAGTTAGAGTGATTTTTTTTTGCGTGCGATTGATGTGATTATAAAAAAACTTTATTTTAAAAAAATGATGTGACAATCATATCATCAAAAAATAGTTATAATATATAAACGAGATTAATTAAAGAATGTATAGTTAAAAAATAATTAATTATAAATTATTTATTTTTATGATCACTTTTACTTAAAAAAATATTTATATAAAAAAATTATTTCAATAATTATTTATTATTTTTTATGTCTGTAATCATTTTAAGTTAGAAGTATTAGTTTATATTTCAACTGATTTTAGATTATGATCTTAGTAATTTATTCATTACAAGTGGGTTGTCATATTAATAAAAATATATTATAATATATAAATAGAATTAATTTTAAAATAATTATATAGTTGGAGTATCAATTAATTTTAAAATAAAGTTAGGATATCAACTTAATATATTATACAAAGATGATGTATCAAATTTGAAAATAGTCCATTTTTAGGAGAAGCAACATTAGGTGAACAAAAGAAAATCTAATTAATCAATTGCTACTAGCTAGTTCTGTGAAGTAAATACCAAAGAAACTCGTCAAACTGTCAAGACACGGGAGGAATATGGCAAACAAGGGAATTTCTACTTGCAATTTTAGCCATGTGTACCCAAATTACTATGTCAATTTACGTGTGGATGAGTGAATGAAATGCAATCCCAATTTACGTGACTTTGATTTGTTGAGTACCGATTAATATGAATGTACTTAAGATTTTCTAGGCAAAATATCATCTCCTTGCGACCTCACTTTCAATTTTTCCGTCGAACGTACCAATGCAAAGAGTAATATTAAAAGGTGGTGGCGCTCTCGGGGAGTAGGAGATGTTGTCATATACATCATTTGCATGACCTACCCTACATGAACTACGATGCATTCGAGCATGCCCCGAAGAGGTTTCAGTCAGTCAATCAGAGAGAGAGAGAGAGAGAGAGAGAGAGAGCAAAACAAAAAAGAAGTCCGCGGTGGTCCTCCCGAACGAGATACTTCATGTTAAGAAGACGATACGCATAGAAACATATATATCCAAGAGATGGCCATGCACGCCACATGAATACGTTTGACCGGATTATACGCACAGTCCACTTCTGCCCTTCATCCTTTTCCTTCGTTATCCATTACTCATGTAGTAAGCATGGCTTTATTTGCTTTCCCATGCTTTCAGCTTGAATGATTGACACATTAAAACTTTTGTTTTTTCTTTTTCTTCATTGTCACTTATGCCAACTTTCGCTTCTGTTGTGTTATGTCCTCGAAAAGGCCTCCTAACCAAAATATTTTGTATGATTTAAGTTTGGCTCTCATATATACAATATTTCTTCAAAAGATGTCATATTTTTGTCAAGTGTTTACATCATTAAACAGGCCGCGGATCGATCGACCATACCTAACTTTTGCATTTTTTTGCGCATGATCTCTGTATCTAGACTAGACATGGTCTGTTTATCATTTCAGATGATTGGGATTCCGTGGTCCTAAATACTGAAGTGTACAGATTCAATGGAGCTTATTGCTTGCATTCTTCACTTCTCGAAAGCTTCCTCTGCATGATCCCCCTTGTACATATATATAATCAAGCATGTTGGTATACCCCTTTCCTTCTAGGCCAGCCAACATATTCCTTGAAACCCTTTGTTTGATGCGCCTAACATCTTGCGGGGAAAATAACAGCCAGCAATTCACCACCCCTTCCTGCCTACAGCCCTTCACCTTGAAAAGGATGCATGGGGGTGTTTTGAGTTCTGATCGTGTTGTGTGCGTTTTAATCATTCTCGCTCTACTGCGCATCAAGCAATTAGTTCTTGAGGTTGTTACAATCAACATGTATCTCAATTGCATACCAGTATATACATTTAATATATCCATTCATTAGTTCCCTTTATGCTTTGCCCTTAAAGAGCTATACATATTTTTCGTTTGTCATCCGGTATCCAGATCGTCGACTGCTTTGCCCATAGCGACATTTTATTTTCTTCTTTTAGTATCGATCATTCGACGTCGTAATCTCAGCACATATAGTAATCTACTTCTTTAAAATAAACACTTTGGACTAATTCAAAACTCAGCACATGAATAATTAAGAAAGTAAATTAATTTTTAGTACGAGTTAGGATAAAGTTGAAACCCAAAATCTCGTACCATGCTAAATTACATATGTTGAACAATTGAATACTTCATTTGCCTTAAACAATTGAATACTTCAATTGAGGTGCATGTGTTGAACATGCGACATATCCCAGTTGGAAAGATGGATACGGACGCAAAACTTCTTACAGTTGATCGAAAGGGCATGAAGAAGGATGATAAAGAGGAGAACAAAGCAACATCTTAACGCACTTCATTGATAACATTAGATCCTCACGACAGGATGACAATCCCCAGTTAAACAAGATGAAAAGAAAACAAAATTAGGTGAAGACAATAAAGCTACAGTCCATGCACTAACTTAACATCGAAGCACAGTTTACATATAAACTTTATGTACCATAACAGCATGCATTGTCGAAATGAAAGGCAAGACAGGAACTTACTCTGCCTTATGCATTATAAATCTGTCATACACAAAGAACAACTAGCTAGCTGCTAGACCTACTCAAGTTCAGGCCTTGTATATATCTAGGTATCAACAGATACATGAGTTAACAGTGGATACCTTAACGTTATGTTCATCACTCTGGAATCACGCGGAGGACAAGGTTTTCTGTCATATCCATCCATATTCTATAACACCTCGACATGTTAAAGCCAGCTATATACATATATGACAACATTGTATCTGTATAGCTACGTACACTTTGAGCTGGTTTGCTTTATGAAACCAACTGCATGAGTTGCATGCTCTTTTGATCACTAAATTCGAAGTAGCATCAGATGCCAAGCATATCATCATCAACTTAAGCTAGCCTTCATTCAAGTCCAACGTACAAGTATTACTACAATCAATTTGATTTTGGTCAGCAAGCAAACGAACTGGACCATGGTGATAGCATACATTATTTTGTTATTATATTCACAAGGCAATGATGAATTTATCGAATAAAATTCCTCGGTTGGTCCATGGGGCAACCATATTTTGGCAAAGGGGATGATTACAAGACATGGAGAGTACATGTCATGCAATTACAGAGGTGTGTTTCGTCTACTTGCATTTGGAACTGGGCGGGGAAGGATATTTGAGCACAAAAGACCCAGGCGCTAGAAGCTACCACTGGGTCGCCATGGAACAAGACGAGACATCCATTATCCATGGCCATGAGCCATCACAGAGCGTTTTATGACCCTTCACCACCATTTTGCTTGCCATAGCAGGTCATATATATAAATATAAATATAAATATATAAATATATATATATATATATATATATATATATATATATATATGCATATATGCACTAGAAATTTTAAGTTTCAATTTTATTCAATGTTTGCGACAAACGTAAGAAATCTTTGATCAATAAGATTTTTCTATGACAACAACTCTACAACTTAAAGATGAAAGATAATACATCAATAGAAGAGTATCTAAATCAATTTAATTAATTCATTTGTGAGCAAGTTAATGATTATGAGTGTGAAAATTGATGACGATGAAAATGTCAAACTTTTACTTTGTCAAAATCATAAGACAACGTGATTATGAGTTTTTGGTCATGGATTTTCTGATACCTTCTATTCTTACTGAAGAATTGGGAAGAAAATTTAATGTGTATCTCTAGCTTATTTTTGTTCTTTGCACAAAACTTGGTATCTAAAAAAAATGAATGAACCTTGTTTTATCAGAAAAAATTAGGAATACTAAGAAGGAATTTCATTCCAAAAAAATGTTTTTCAAAAACTCGCTATAATATCAATTCTTACAGATCAATCATCATCATTGATATTTTTTTGGAAGTCACTGACCGAAAGCAAATATAAATAAATTATGCTTTATTTGGGACTTGAATTTTTAAGCTCTACTGCTAGTTGGTTGATATTATTATTGGCATGATGGAATCAAAGAATTAATAAAATTAAACTCAATATATTTACTTTATGGTATTTTTATTTGTTTCCTTTCCTCCTCTCCACATAGTTTCTGACTTTCTCCTCATTTTCTCTTCGCAGAGTGGAAGTGCTTAACAAGAGGCGGTAGTTCAAAGGTGCATCGACATAAGAAGAGAAGGTATGATCTCCAATGAGGCGTGCTAAACAAAACCAAGCGATGGATTTGGATCTTTATGTTGGCTCAATAAAATTAAATCATCAAATCAAATTAAAACTTTCGCCAATCCTTGATTCGCTATATTACTAGACATATGCATTCATTTGAATTATTGTTCAATTAGGCCCTCACTAAAAGAAAATGCAAATCATATGATATTCATCGCATATGAACATTTGCAATAGAAGTTGTGTCTGATCTCGGATGTTCGAAAAATGCTCGTTGCAACTAAAAATGCGATAAAAATAATTTTTTTCTTAATTCTTAATGGACATGTCCGTCACAATTTGATTAAGTGTTTGGATGAGATGCTCATCTCAAATCGCGCCAAAAAAAATTGCACAAATAATGTAAATATTGATTTAAAATATTAAGCTAAAATTGTCAATTACATCATGATCTACAAATTAAGATCTTATCATCATCATTGTCCCTTCATAATTTGTCTCATCATATCTTCTTTTTTTATCATGTCGAACTTGTTCCATCTGCTCTTGCAAAGGTTGTTTCATCTGTTGATGCATTTTTATAAGTCATTGTTGATATAATTTATCTCTTTGTTTAAGTTGTTCGTCGACACATTATTGCATATCTTTACTTGAATAATCTAACATGTGTAGTTGCTTATAAGAGTATGTCAAGATGATCCGGATTCGTACACAAATTTTATTCTTGATGGCATATTCCCTTCAAGGTTTTTGAGTGAGTTTCGGTGAGTCTCAGTCGTGTGTAGTTTGAGCTATATGCTCAACTTCTTTGACTATAAAACTTTCATGAAATATGATATTATAGATAAGAAGAAATTAGCAATAAAATTAAAATTAGTAAACAAAAATGTTAAATCATTTGTTGCCTTATCTTTGTCGTGTGTGCAAATGGTGAAATTCGTTCTTTATTTATTTTCAAATGAGTTCTTAAAAATATGTCACTTTTGTTGATTTTTGTTGAGCTCCATTTTCTAAAATTAAATTATTGCAACAAATAATTGGGAAAAAAATTAAAACACAATTTATTAAATTTTAACTTACCTTTTTCTATGAAGGGATATTTCTAGAAATACAACTACCAACATGTACACAAGCATTTTGATTAGATATACAATTTTCCTTTGATTGTTCGCATTTACTCTTATATGAAATAGTGAACCATTTAACACATAACTTGATCAATATTGGATCATTAATTCAATTCGGTTTTTTTTGTGATATTCGTGCATCTAGTAAAATGCATGATAAATTCTTTTTTGTATATTGAATATTCAATACTTTCTACATAATATCAATGTTTATGGCAGCCGCCAAACACGAGCCTTAAAAGATATATTTATTATGATGATGATTCAATTAATTATATCTAATAATAAAACATATAATATTCTTTAAATCACATGTTTTGTGGAATTAAGTATTATTTTTCAAGAATATCATGATTGATTGTATCCCTATTGAATCATTTTAGTAAAAATGACCGCTAGAAATTTAGAAGACACAAACCTATAAATTAAAATATTAAAATAATATAATAAAAATATAGTATATTAAAATTATTTAAAAAACAAGTAATTATTTGGAATAACCACCAAATTATAAATATGCTTCAAATTGCTAATTCAATGTCTTCTAATTCTTTGTAAAGGTATAATTCAATTTTGGTTTCACTATTTTACTATTTGATGAATTAATTAATGAAGTTAGATATAGAGGGGATTCAAAACAACAAATGGGGACTCCCGGTGGCATGTTTGTTCCATTTATATGTCTATACCCATATATGTCTATCCTAGTCATCCGACCATTACCCACGTTAACTCTGCTTAGTTGTGTACCGCTTTCCTCTACGATTCCCCCTTGCATTTATGAACCTCCATTGTTTGAACACCAACACAGATACAACACAAAAACATGTGTATTTGATTGTGTAATCAATAAGTTGCATGATCAACAGGAGCAATCATGTGAGTTGTTTGTTGCAGTGCGCTCACACAGGGCGTTGATTATGCGTTCACGTACAACATTCCACCACTTGACTGTCGTGGTCACTATTTGTCAGCACTCACACTGTCCGTGTAAAGTTTAACTAAAGATTTTATCTCGAAGTTTCACTATCCGTAAATATTTTATTTTGATGGTTATTTGTTGTGTGCTTATATGGCCTAAAAATTCACTAGCAAGTGCACTAGTCGTATCAAGTAATGGTTAAAGATTAAAGATGAGTCGAGTATCATTCTCATGAGGACTATTCCCACTAAGTAATAGGAGAAAATGAGCTTTGATGAAAAATATTTTTTAAGAAAAAATAAAAAGAAAGAAAAAGAAAAAGAAAGGAATGTTTTTATGACAATAACCTCTGGATTAGGATGAAATAGGATGAATAGAGATAAATCAAATTTTACTACAAGTTTAATGAAAATTTAGTTTTAATCAAACTCTTATGAGTAATAGGATCTACCTAAAATATGATGTCATCTTCAGGATCCACTGACTATCTCAATTCTAATAGACTCTACTATTCTTCTTGAAGATGCTAATTTAATCTACCAAGATTTTGAGACAAAAGTAATATACAATTCCTAAGTTGTGGATCGTTCTTCCTAAATTCTTTAGGATGTCAATCTTATAAACCTCACACATAAGTTATTCCTTTTCAAGATGCTACCAAGATGTGTTATGCAATGCTTTGACTCAAATTCAATAATCAATTTAAAAATTTAAAGATGACTAGTTAGGACCTCATTAGTCTTATCCAGAATGCTACAAAAACCAAAATAGCAGAAATAAAGAACATTACGCATAAGAAAATATAAGAACTAAAATTGATTATCACAAGGGTTCAATAGGTTTTTTCTTTACAAAAAAAATCTTCAAAATATGAAACTAATGAATTACAATGGAGTTCACCTTTTGAAAGTGGGGCAAGAAGAATAAAAATAATTGGATAAAAAAATCTTGACTCGACGATCATTTTCTTTTAAAATTTGCTCAAAAATATCTGGTTCTCCTCTTGGCGTTAGACTCTCTTCAGACTTGAGGCTTGAAGTTCAAAGCTTATATCATAAGGCTAATTGCATACGCTTGTTGTGCATTCCTGAAAGTGAGATCTTGAAGGGTTATTTATAAGTTTACAATAGATTGCATCATACGTGAAGAGTCTTGGCTTGTAGATCTTCAATTTCTAGCAAATATAGCTTGATACAAGATCAAATTCCTCAAAAGATAACCTTTTAATCCAAACAAGAATATTTCAGTTTATCTTGGGAAGTTTCACGGCCTGTGATAATAACGTCACGGTCGTGTTCGTATGATTTTATTCAATTTTCACGTTTGAGTAATGGTCTATGAAAGTGTGTTTCACGGTCGTAACCGTATACATGCATTTTCACTTTTTTGCACTCATGACCGTGAAACTGGTTTCACGGCTCGTGATATTACTCCACAAGAATGTGATTTATGTCGTTCACGACTTCCTATTTTATCGTCGTTTTCACGTCCGTGAAAGTGATTTTCACAGCCCATGAAATATCTTCAAATTTTGCCGCTTGTGCTCACGAGAGTGACTATCCCATCACGGTCGTGACTTTTGAATTTTCTATTAATCAGGCCTCCGATTTAAGTCCAATTATTGTGGTATATCTCTATCGCGTTGCCAAGTTCTCGGGATATAAAAATACACACATTATGCAGACTCTTGTTCCCAAAACTAAAATGAAGTGAAATGAACGATAAATGTTGCATGAGATGATGAAAAAGATGAAAACCAGACTAAATAATCTAAGAAAAATATGACTAATTTAGCACGCATCAACTCAAACATTCTTGAATCCCATCAAGTCCACATGTTTAATAAAAGTTATGATTGCAATGATCTTTTGTAAGAAAATTAGTCAACATATCACTTCTAGGCACATCAAACTTAACAACTAGAGAATAAATCTCTTGAAAATTTATTTCCACTTGCTGAATATAACCCTCGACCATCAATTTTGCTTTATGTCTATCAAGATAACCAATAACTCGATATGTTCTCTTGAATACTTATTTGCACTCTATGAATTGCCTATATTTTGACAAATCACATAATGTCCACACTCTATTTTTATTAATTGAGTTTGTCTCATCTTTCATAGCGGTGGACCTTGATTCCGACTCATTAGAAACCAACACTTCTTTAGATGAAATATGATATGTATAATCCTCTATCTGAAAATCAACGGAGTAACAAACGCCTCGCACTTGTACAAAACATAAACATCCAAATATGAGAGTGTTATACGGGATTGTTTGTTGGAGCTGGCTATACTCGTGAAAATAATTGGTTTCTTCATTTCTTTTAAAAGTATATCATTCTATGTAACACCAACTCTTAATGTTGGATAGCCTAATGTATCTCCGGAGTTATCTTCACCTTCTTCTACAATCATTAAAGAATTAGTTTGGCTAGCTTAGTATCTCCGGAGTTATCTTCACCATCTCTAGAGTTATCTTCCTAGTCTCCTATTTTTGTTGAAAAAATGACCCAGCTTGGCTAGCTCAGCGGTCATGAACTTCAACATTTTTCTATAAAATAGATTTAATTTTAGTGAGAAAACTAAGATAAAATTCTTTATTTAAGAAAATTATAAAAAAACTATTTCTAAAATAAAATTGTCACAACATTTGTATTAAATTTCAAAAAAAATCATAAAAAATTTTAAATAATGTCTCCGGAATACGTACACACACAAATATATCTATATAAATATTAAGATCTAAAGAAAAATATCTCAAAAAATAAATAACACTGACCATATGCAATATTATAGATATTTTATATAATATTTATAAAATTAAACTTTCATATGTAATAAAAAATATTCGACCAAAATGAATATTTTCTTTAATATTAGGAAACATACGCACACTTCTCAAGAATAACATTTACTACAAAATTGTGAATTATTGTTTATCTTGAAATTGTAAAATATTATTCTGAAAAATATATTATTTCCCAAAAATAAATACTTTGAAAGAAATCTTGAATTTCTGCGTATAATATATTTGAAAAAAATATATATTTTAAAGATAAATTTATTTAAAATAATATTTTCTACAAAAATGATATATATATATATATATTCGTAAGAATTAAAATAAAAATAAATAAATCCAATAGTGATCAAAATGTTTCGGAAATAATAGAAATAATGTTTATTGGATAATTAAATATTGATAATATTGAATATTTTTCAAAATATAAATTTTGTGTTTCGAAAATTACAGAAAATATAATAATAAGAGAATGATCAGTTATTTTAGAATTCTAATTATGAAATAATTTACACTTTATCCAAAAACATAAAATATTAAACAAGAAGTATTAAACAAAAAATTAATAATTTCGTACAGAGGCTAGAATTAATTTAATGATAAAACAAATCACTAAATTTAATTTAGGACAATAAGCGTTAAATTAATGGATGATCAAGAGTAAAACATTTTTAATGGGTTTAATCATACGGCTCTGATCAACATGAATTATAACTATTCTGATCTAATCTCGCAGGCATCAAACGACTATGATTAAATGATATAATAGATGGCTAAGATTAAAAAAAGAAGAATTCATGTTGCTGATCCTACAATTTAGGTTCAGATATGATTATAACGAACAAGATTACATCATATATGTATCTATGGCCAAGATTAAAGAAGAGATAACATATTAAATCTATGTATATGATTAAAACAAATAAATAGATCCAATGGTTCAGATAAAGAATCAATTATATTGGTTGAGATTAAAGACAAAAATAGATCTACAACCTATATTTAATCATGCATTATAACATATCTATGAAAATGATTTAATTGGGAAAAAAAGAAATGAAGGGTTATGATCATTATCGAGTTGAGAAGCGAAGGTCGTTGTTCATCTTCTCCACTCGACGTGTTTATCAAACACCTACGATGTCACAGACAGGGGAAGGTCTGTTGACAATTGTAGAGCGGCGATTGACAGGTTCATACGTTCTCGCAATCGCACGGGTACGACAGTCAAGTGTGTGGGCTCAGATGTCATCAAATTTGTGAGGGAGGGCATCAATCTGCCTCGCCATCTTCGACAATCGATTAGGAGGGGATGTCACTGTGGTTGGATTTATGGCAATTCGGTGTCAAGGATGGTCCGAGGTGTCAACAATGATAATGGGAGTTGATGAGGATTCAGAGTGAGCGAGAAAGATCAACTAATGGACATGAATCTCGAAAAATGAATTTCACCGGCTAATACCAATTAATGAAGTGTGAGAGAGAGGGGATTCTGAATAAAGGATGGGACTCCCAATGGCACATCCATCTATAAGTTGTACACATTCTGCCATTACCGCTTGCGTTGGTGAACCACTAAATGAAAATTGCGAAATTGTGGCAAAAATTTACGACAATCTTATATTCCTCACAATTTGCAATCAAAATTTGTGACGAAAATTTTATTTCCTCACAATTTCTGACGAATTTTAACTTTGTCAGAAATTATGACGGACTTGAAGTTTGTCAGAATTTATGACAGACAAAAGTCATCATAAATTCTGTCTGACTAAGTGTCCGTCATAATTTATGACGAACTATTTGTCCGTCAAAATTTCTGACAAGCTTAAAATCCATTAGAAATTATGAGGGACTTTCTGTCCATCAGAAATCCTGATGAACTAATTTACGTCAAAAAATTTGACGGACTTTTAAGTTCCTCATAATTTTTGACGGATTTTAAGTCCGTTACAAATTCTGACGAATCTAAAGTTCAGTTAGAAATTCTAACGGATTTGTCCATCAAAATTTTTGATAAATTTTAAATCCATCACAAGTTCTGACGGACTTAAAAATCCATTAGAAATTCACCCCTCTGCTCCTATTTAAAGTTTCTTCCCACTCCCTCCCTCCTCTCTTTTTTCTTCCCTTCTTCTCATTCTCCTTTCCGGTTTTCTTCCCCTTCTCCTCCTTTTTTAGTGCTTTTTTTCCTTTTATATCGCCGCACTCTAGCATCTGCACGGCCTGATCCGACCGCGCAGGTAATATCCGGCCCTTGTGGGGCCAGATCCGGCCGCACAGTCTATATTTGACCTTGCGCGACCAGATCTGGTCATGTAGGGGAATATCCGGCCCCTGTGCGGCCGGATCATCTGACCCCTGCGCGCGATGAGTTCTTTTAAAAATTGTACTCTTGGAGAAGGTTTTTTTACTTTTTTTAAAATTGTTAGTATCATTTTTTAATATTTATAACTACTTTTAATGATAGTGATATATAAAATAAATAGTTTTAATAATAAATATTTATAAAGTATTATTTTATTTAATATTTTTTATTTAATAATAAATATTTATATTTTTTTATAAATGATATATTTATGACGAAAAATGTATCTATGAGAAATTCTGATGGACTTTTTTATGTCTGTTAGAAATCCTGACGGACACTTTATCCGTCAAAAATTTTGTCGGACATAAACTGTCAAAAATTCGGACGAATTTTTCATCCGTCAGAAATTCTAACAAAAATTTATATCTATCGCAATTTGTTTGCAACAAGCGCTTTGACGTATTACATTCGTCAATTTGTGACTGATTTTTTGATAAATTTCGTTCCAAATTGTGCTGCAAATTCATAATTTTCTTATAATGAACCTTGGTCGTCCGGACACCAGCTTTGATAAAGCACAAACGCACATGTATTTGATCCCGCAATCAATAGGAGCAATCACAACATTAATGATGTAGATTTTTTGGCATGGACAATATTTTTTCAAATTTCTTTTTAATATAACTTCCTGGATGTTGTATATATCCATAAGTTTGAACATTACGATAGAACATTAACATGTGGAGGGAATTAAATCTAGAAAAAGACCGGTTCATACTTCATAGCCATCAGTGTGCATTGCATGCAACACACTTAATTTGGCGATCTAATTAAACTGCACATATGATCTCAAATTATAGCATGAGTTATTTTAAGTTTCGTCGATCGGTCTTTCTGATAAATTTAGTTTTCAGCAACTAATGGTCTTTCGGTTAATGGGTCCTGAAGCTGCGTTGATAGCAGCAACATGAGCAGCGACCGCAGCTGTCTGTTGCTGGGTCACGTTCCTGGTGATGACGACGTTGGGGGTTCCGTACCTGTTGCTGCCTGAGGCCTAAATGGAGCTGTCGTAGATGACGACCTTCCTTCGTCAAAATTAGAGCAATCCGAAAGAATTCTGCATGGACGCCATTAGAGATCACACAAGCTCTAGAACATGTATCAAGAACAAAGTGCAAACAGTGATTTGGGGGGAAACCTTGAACTAAAAATTTTATTATTCAGAACCTTCTCTTCCTTTTATACTGTACATAAAAAATATCTTAGCGCGGACGTCCGGTGGTTGAGCACGCGGGGGTCCATTGATCAAGAGATCAATGGAGGACGTCCAGTGGTCGAGCGCACGGGAGTCCATTGATCGAGAGATCAAAAGAGCGGACGTCCGGTGATCAAACGCGCGGGCGTCCATTGATCAAGATCAATGGAGCGGACGTCCGGTGGTCAAGTGCGCAGGCGTCCATTGATCGAGAGATCAATGGAGCGGACGATTGGTGGTCCAACGCGCGGGCGTCCATTGATCAAGTGACCAATGGACCGGACGACCGTTGGTCGAGCTCAGCAGTAAAAACAAAAAATTCTAACAGCAACAGTCACCTAATCATTCTGCTTTTAAACTATTACAATTACATATGATAGAAATCCACACCCCCCTCAAGTTGGAGGTTGGAAGATGTCGACCAAACCCAACTTGGATAATAGATGATCATGTTGAGGCTTGGATAATGCTTTAGTAAGCAAGTCAGCTGGTTGTTCAGAAGTCGGAATATGATAAAGGTGAACAAGTTGTCGTAGCTTCCATTCACGAACAAAATAACAATCCACCTCAATGTGTTTATTGCGCTCATGAAAAACAGGATTTTTTGCGATTTCAAGTGCTGGTCGGCTGTCACTATAAACTGAAACCGGAAGCTTAACTGGGAGATGTAGCTCAAGAAACAATCGCTGCAACCATATAACCTCGACAACAACAAGAGCAAGACTACGATATTCAGACTCAACTGAGGAGCGTGAGACAATTTGCTATTTTTTAGATTTCCATGACACCAGTGAATCACCCAATTGAACACAAAATGCAGAAACAGAACGACGGGTGAGAGGACAAGAAGCCCAATCAGCATCACAATAAGCACGCATAGAGTGATCTCGTATAGCAGAGAAAAAAAGTCCACGACCTGGCGCACCCTTCAAATATCTGATTACTCGCAAAGCAGCATCAAGATGAGAACGTTTGGGCTGATGCATAAACTGGCTAAGATGTCTTACCGCAAAGGTAATGTCTGGTCGAGTCTGAGTAAGATAAAATTAGCCGACCAATTAATCGCTGGAAAGACTCA
>LTAE01008127.1:9187-21234 GCA_001647135.1 Pontederia paniculata | reverse complement strand
CTCTTTTGATGTTTTGTGGGAAGAGCAACCACCTCATGAGCTCTTACCTTTGTTGTATCATGATTCAAGTTTCTTAAACAATAGTTAACTTTTCATCTTCAAAAAAAAAAAAAAAGATAAGATAACTAAGCATAAAGAGATGAAAGCAATGCGGCATACATTATTCCTTGCAACAATTCATGACTATCTAAACCTAATATAAAGACACCGGTGCAGATGATGGAAGATTGGGAGGAAAACACTGCAGCCGTATATTGAGACGTCATATTGAAACCATAAAGGAAGCACAGGAAAGTGAACATAGACCGGAGAAACTATGGTAAGGTTCAATTTTGCATCATGGAATCGTGTTTAAATCTAAGAAAGACAAAAAAATTGCAAGAAATTATTGCAGAATTCAACTTTTTATGTCAGGCATTAATCAAAACGAGAGAGATGGACGGAAACGTCTTCCATGGATTGGCAAAGCGGAACGAGTACCTGATAAAGCGTGGGGACTCGTCCCGGCGTCACCTATCGATCGAGCAGACGGGGGTTGAATGGGAACCGGAGCGAAGGGATCGGAGGTGGAAGCGGAGCGACGACGAGGACGGCAGGGGTTTCTGCCATGAACGCAAGAGCAAGAAGAGGAGAAAACGCGGGTCGCTTGTTGGACAAAATGAGATTTCAATTTATAGTCGTCATTGTATGAATGCAATTAAATAATTTGATCTTTTTTTTGGTCAAAATAAATAAAAAAAATAATTTGATTAACATAAAAATTAAACAAAAATTAAGAGAAAACAGTTGGTCAGTAGCAAAATAAAAAGACTGTACGCATATCAATTATCTTAAAAATATTTATTGTCATTAATAAATGTATTGACGAGTAATCTATCTTTATGATATATTTGAATTTGGAATATGAGTCATCCTCTTGTTGCAATTTAAGTCGTTTACTATTTTGGGTCAACTTCTCCTTGCACAATGTAAATACATTAATTAATAGTGTTCATTATATTGTCATAATTAATTTTTTATTTCTTTTCTACTAACTTATGGTAGTTTGATCTTACGTATTGATATATTCTAAACGTAAATTATTGTAGTTAAAAATTATGTTATGATTTTTATTTATATTAGTTTTTTTTAGTTTGGATAAATGTAAATGTAATTTATGAAAAATAAATTATGATGTTTGGTTGAAATAAAAAAAATTAATGTAAATATTTAGTTAAATAAAATATTATTTTATATTAATAAATAAATAAATAAGTGAAATATAAGTGACTTAAATTTATTATTTTATAATTTTCTTTTTTTCTTTTTCTTATTTTTACTTTTTTTATGTAAATGCATTTCTAACATAATTTCTTATACGATAATTGTAATTAATTACTATAGTTACCTTTATATCAAATTAAATATGAAATTTGTGTTTACAGTAATTAAAATTTCAACTATTACTAAATACATCTTACCAAATACACCCTTAGACACTTATTATGTTTCCATCAAGATAAAAATTGTAAATCCTGTTTAAATTATTTTTTGCTCTAATTATTATTAGAAACTAAAAAGACGTGTAAAAATAAAAAAAATAAATAAAAAAGCGAGGATAATAAATAGAAGGCAAAGGAAGATACCAAGAGGATCTACCGAGGATTCGATATTTAGATAAATTAAAATATTTACCTCGTGCGCAGCTTCCCCTTCCAAGCGCCCTCTCCCGACATCATATCCGCGTCATCATCTCTTCCCCTTTCCATATCCTCTTCTTACAAAGGCTCCAAGCTTTTGGCCATGGCGGCGGTCTCCTTCTCTCTCTCCGCTCCATCACAGGTCAGTCATCACTGCAAGCAACCATTATTCTCCTCTCATCAATATAAATTTCTCTTCAATTCTTGAAGGTAAACTAACATCGTTTGATCCTCCTCCTCCTCAAGCTGCTGCAGGGAGGAGGCAGAGGAGCCATCTCTTCTTACAGGAACCAGCGGTCGTCGCCCTTCGCTCCTCCTCAGTGTCGTCCTCCCCGAGCCCGTCCGGTGGGCGGAGCGGAGGCCCTTGGTTTGACGTTGGCCAACTCTGATCCATTCAGAAGCACCCTTTCCTTGCGCGCATTCCATTCTGTAAATGTTAACCACCACATTGCGCAGCCAATTCCGTGTCGCAGAGTTGCTTGCTCGGCTGCCGCAGCCAATTCATCCGCAGAAATAGAAGTAAGATGCATGCATGGTTTAACCGCTACAATTCCACATTCGTCTTTGCAATGTCTTATCTATGGCACGGTTGTTCCTATTGCTATTTTTCTAAATTTACTTGACTTTTATTATAAAGCTCAGACATGCATGGTCTTTTTTTGTCAGCACAAAAAGCTCTTGTGCTAGTTCTTTTTCTTCTGCAGCTATAGTTTCTTGAATTTGATAAATTAGTTTGCATTTGGCATCACTGGGGTCTCCAGCACCAAGCAGAATCTACTATAAAGTGTTTCTTTGATGTCGAAATTGGAGGAGAGCCTGCAGGAAGAATAGTGATAGGTCTCTTTGAAGATGTTGTTCCTGTCACAGCAGAGAACTTTCGTGCATTGTGCACTGGTAATCTCTTCATTTGATTTATCAGAGAACCTTCCTTTTTAATTTTTTTCGTGAGACTGTCCAGTATAATCTGTGTTCATATCTGTTCTTTAATTTGTGGTGATGTTAATGTTCAGGAGAGAAAGGCTTTGGATACAAGGGCTCCTCCTTTCATCGCATAATCAAGGATTTTATGATCCAGGGAGGAGATTTTGATAATGGAAATGTGAGTCTTTATATTGCTTCTTTAAATTATCACAACATTCTCCATAAAGGGGAAAAGTTTATTTATTTTCTTTTTATCATTGATATCAAGCAGAAGAAATCAAATATTGGAATTATTTGTCTCACTTTCAATGTTCGGTATCGTTGTAGACACCAGTTTGATTTTTTATCATTATGTTCCTTGATTGCTTATTCATTAGTGTCTTGAAGTTTAGATTGCATTATAGAGCATGAGAATACACATCAGCAAATTTTGTTGCAAACAGGCTGTGTCATGTCATTCATCTTGTTTTTGGTTGTGTGATAAATGTTTCATTCAAACTAGAAATATCTTATCATATAGGTGAGCCTACTGTTTGGTTATTTGCTTCACTGTTCTTACTAATCCACTCCAGTCAAAGCTCAAATAACTTAATGTTTTTATTGGTGAAACAATTCTACATACAGTCATAAGCATCCTTTTCTTGGGAAACCTCTAAATTGCTATTTTCCAGGAGATGATGTAATCTTGCAGACTGAAAGAAAAAAGTTTCTAATGACGCCTTCTTGAGTGTTAATTTTGGTTTTTCCACGAGGCTACTATCTCTGCTACATATTCTTTACAATCCCCTCACTTATACATTCATGATTCATGTGTCTTCTAGCAAGTTCGGTTAGATTTTCTTTATATTGTATTAAATATGGCTTATTTTTTCTTGGTTGGAGTTAGGGAACTGGTGGCAGAAGTATTTATGGTTCTGAATTTGATGATGAAAATTTTAACTGTAAGTGCTTTGACACATAACTGGAGATTGGACGCAAGTATCTACTTAACCTTCTGATGCCTATAAGATGGCAAACATGGGTCATAGTCAAGTAACTATGGCATATCCTGCATCACTATAAACTTCTCTTTGCACAGTATCTCATAGAAATATAAATCTTAAAATCTGCCAATTCTACTTGAGTATTGTACAAGCCACTATCCTGATTTCCCTATTTATGCTTTATCTTTCACAGTAAAACATGTTGGTCCAGGAGTTTTGAGCATGGCAAATGCTGGTCCTGATACTAATGGCAGCCAGTTTTTCATAACCACAGTAAAGGTAAGGCATCCATAGAGCCTTTACAAGATTTTGTGGCATCTAGCATACTGTATGTAAGTAAATGCTTTTGTGGTAGTGAAATGTGTTGACATATTGCTACTTCATGAATAAATGAATGCAGACACCATGGTTGGACAAACGTCATGTTGTATTTGGACATGTTTTAGAAGGAATGGATGTTGTACGGAAGCTTGAATCTCAGGAAACTAGCAGGGCTGATGTCCCGCGTTTGCCATGTAGGATTGTGAATTGTGGCGAACTGCCTTTGGATGGCTGACTTCATTTTGCGACACGAGGGGAATAGTATTCAGTCAGCTTGCTCTGTTTTACAACTTTGATTTTATGATTTTTGTTTGGAAGTGCTTCTGAATACTTAACTGCTATGAAGGCTATAAGCCTATGTTTTGGCATTATTAGAGTGAATCTTCTTGATATGTTGCTACTTGACTTTTTTGAATGCTCAACTGCCATGAAGGCGCTACTAAGTGAAGCTTCTATATATGTGGATATTTGACTTTTCATTTTTTCTTTTCTCGCTGTTCCGCTTTTCTTCTTTATTGCAATCTATTTTCAGTTGGTGTAGGGCGTCCTCTTTCTTTGAATCTACAATGTTATTTTGGTCTCCTTGCACATTAAGGTTCACAAAGCATTTTTTCCCTGTCACTATTTCTTTTGGCAACTTTGTGACTAGTTTATTTACTTCGATGAAGAAAACCATGAAAATTCTTGTATGACCTTTATCATTTTTATTCTTTGTGTAACACAACTATATTTTCTTAAGCATTCTTCTAGGATTTGAGAAAGAAATGTAAAGCAAGAATTTGCTGTTGCCCCCCATAAAGTAGTTTACAATCATGTGGAGCAAGGTACAATGGTGGCACTGAGATTTTATCGTGGGTATTGTCATTATGGTTGTCATGACATGCTTGAAGAAGTGTTTTGTGTGCATCCGTACTCGCATTTGGCTCTGTCAGCATGTTTAATATGGTTTTCTGAAATTTTCTAGATTGTTGTTTGATTAACATGTTGGAAAAATTGCACTTCTAAAATTTGTAAAGCTATTAGAGTAGCATTAATTTGATGAATCATGATTAGTATGGGAAATGGATTGGAAGCTCTTATCTTGATTTCAAAACCTTTAATTAAACTTGCACGTCAGTCAAATCATTGGTCAGGAGAACTTCCAGTAAGATTTCAGTAGAAATTAAATGAGACCAAGAGAAAAAAAAAAGGAATTCGCTGGCTGGCTATAAGTAGTAGACTGTGCGGATAAAGAGAAAAACAATCTGATCTATGTTCGTATATGGTTCATGATAAGTGCATCAATGACCGCTTGTTGATATGGAAACATGGAGCAATCTGCATTGTTAATCTTATTCAAGGTAGATAGAATGGGTGCGCTCTCATTTTGTAAACAATATAAGCAAAAAGGTCCTGTCCATGGGGAGCTAGGTTATAAACATGAAGAAACTCTGTGCAGGACTAATGGTGCTTGTCTTAGTATGTGCATACTGCAAATTTGAAATGCTGAAATCCCAGTTCAGACTTCAGACGTCAACAAAGACGAGCTTTTAACCCTTGTTTAGCAGTGCCAACTTTGTCAATATGAGAAACGTTAAGAAAATGAGAACAGAACAGAATGGAGTCAAATAGTATCTATAAATATTGAGGGAGGTACAATAAGTATGCTATCATTATTCTCCTGCCTGTTTGTTTATGTCTACTCCTCACATCTTCTTCTAGGGATAATATAATCTTCCAGGCTTTAATTGCTCCAAGAGGCAGAAACAAAGTGGGATGACCAGCCATCCATTTAAGCAAGAACTATAGTTTCGACAGAAGTGGATGCAATAACTGGTTCCACCTGTTCTCCATCCTCCCAAATTTCAGGCAATGCTTCTCTTATGTTATGGATACTCTCTAGAGCTACATCAGCCCCTGGTACGAGAACTGAGCTCCCAACCTGCAACCATGGTCACTTATGCTTAACATATAATAGATATACATATGCCATTCTCCAAGTTAAATTATTACCAACAAAACATGATGACAAAATATGTTCTTTTCAGTACAAAATTGCTATAATTGTCACTTTGATGTGTTTATAAGTTGTTCCTTTGTTTTCTGTTAAATGGGGTCAAAATATATTACTTTTTGCCCAACATAGGAAGTGTATTGTATAAATCTGTGTTTTTGCAGTACTAAGTAGGTGATAAATCAACTTACAAACACAGTGTGCAAGCCTGCTGCCTTTCCTGCTGCTATGTTCCTGACACTGTCATCAAAAAATACCTGGCAGATGAAAAGAGGGGTTAGCACATCATCGGAAAGAGAGAAAATAGAACAATCAACTTCAATACTATGACTCACTGTTCTCTTGGGGTCTAGGTTTGCGAGTCTGATAGCAGCTTCCATGGCTTCCACAGAGGGTTTACACAGAATTTTGGAAGCCAACTTCTTTGCACCATCACTACTCTCAGTGGCATCCGCCTCAGAGTCGCTTCTGCTAAAAAATCCATGATCATGATATCCATTTGATAGGTTACCTTGGGCCGGTGCAGAAGCCTCATGGTTGTCAAGGTTGTTCTGTGAATTTGGGGGATTAAGTGTCTCAAAACATATAACACCTTCAAAGCAGTCTTCAAGACCCAGCCTGCTGAGAACTTTTGCAGCATGTTCCTTATCTGCATTTGTAAAAATCTGGAGACAATAAATAGTTTAATTTAGTTGTCATGGTACTCTAGGATAGAGTATTTTTAGTCCTATGTCTAATAATATGCAACATACTATTTTGCGTTGTGGCATGGAAAGGAGCAGATTCTTGAGGACGGGATCAGACTTCAGTGTCTTGTAGGGCAATCTCCCATGAACATAAGCATGGAATTCGTCATTGTCAAATTCATAGCCTAATGCCTGTTGAGTAAATGAATGATGAGATTAAACTGTGTTACACAAGAAGAGAATTTTAAGCATGCATGCGATTAATAATAGAGATTGCACCTTGAGCCCGGCCATTGTTGTTCCATGTTCCTT
The DNA here is from genome assembly GCA_001647135.1 of Pontederia paniculata. Lineage (NCBI taxonomy): Eukaryota > Viridiplantae > Streptophyta > Magnoliopsida > Commelinales > Pontederiaceae > Pontederia > Pontederia paniculata. Next base: position 14,339 of record LTAE01008127.1, on the reverse strand, counting down.
GTACAGATCCAAACACATCTTTGGAACTTCACTTTCCTCGATCTGGAGGTTGTGCAGCATGTAATCTGCAGTTTTACATTGTTTGCTAATTTTATTGCAACTCATTTGATACTTGAACAAAGCAAAGATCATTGCGGGCACGCATGAGTTACTTGCTTCCTATAATTTCCAAGCTTACCTTGAATGTTCTTTCGGCATGCTAAGTTCATTCCAGTGCTCAGTGGATACAAGGTATCATCCATATCTGAAGATAAATCCCATGAGGCAGAAGTTATATCTAGGCTAGTGAAACTCTAAAAGTTTCAGCTTTAATCAAGCTTATTATCTATCTAATTGTCTGATCTGCTGTGTAGTGAGAATAAAATGATAAAGGTATGTCAACTCTGAAACCTGATCTTACCAAAGAGGAGGCACTCATACTTTGCCTCACGTGCAACACAAGCCATCCTCAAATTGTATGCCTTAAACAATTGTAAAGAAATAATTGGTTACAATTCTGATAAACAAAAGCATCTATATGTTAGGTATTAGCTGTAGAAAAGTATGGTTAAAACTTAATATAATTTCAGGTGCTATGTGAGACTTTCACCTGCATTGAATGTTTATTTGCTAAGGGATAAATGCAATGAACTGCTGCAAACTTTTGATTATAATAACATATAGTTTCAATTTGTTCAGATGACAGAAAGGGAGTTTCTTGATAGAAAATATCTCAAGTCTGTAAAAAGAAATTTCCGAGAGGAAGACATGGAGAAGTTTGGCAACAGCCAATAGAGGTGATATGAGTGGAATCATGGACTACAATTTTGCACAATCTTAAGACTATTCCTGAGAGTGCACAAGTGGAAAATATATCAAGTTTAAGCATTTTCAGAATTTCTCAACAATCATCTATGACTCCTATGAACTGCAGTGTACACCCAGAATGAATCCCAACCTTGTGATCCATATTAAATTAGAACATTTGAAGCTTTACATAAAATGCAAATGTTTACCTTCACAGTTGATGTAAAATGAAGAACCACTACTTGAGGATCTAAAACGCCTGGTTGCTTGAGTACAATGTATCATGAGGGTCTTATTTATACATTTCCAAGGACCTGGATTTCTTGATAATGGGAGATGACACCCCCTCCCCCTCCCCCAGTTGATACCAAGTGGAAGTATATAGAGCATGCATTCTTTTAGGACTACTCTACTTTATGTGATTCTTCCTTTTTCCTGTTTCTGGTGACTTTCTATACAGATCCAAAGTGCCGTCCAATGCAGACTTCAGGAGTAATTCTGCAAATGAATGCTGGAATTGTATACTGTTGAATCAGCAACTCATGCAGACAGTCCTATTGATTGTGATCAGTTTGCTGCACCTGTATATTCTCTCTTCATTTTACCCATGTTGAGAAGTTCCATTTCGCCACTGCAAGGTTCAAAGATGCTCACAGAGGTATATTTCTTGCTTTTGAGAAAGAATATTTTGCAGTATTTTCCTAGTATATCCATGTCATGTGGCAGAATCCTGTAGCTTAGTGGAGAATGAAATTTGTTCTTCTTATAAGTGATGTAGTGGATTGGAGGAGAATGTGATGGGCATTCAAGGGAGGACTCTTTTGTATCCCTTAATGCTTGTTTTGTTCTTTTGGTGCTTATTTTGGTTAGGTAGGTAAAGCGAAGACAATAAGATAACATTGGATAACATAGACTAGATTAGGGACCAGCGAGGAGAGATGGATCTTATGTAAGATAAGCATTTATTTGTGGATGCCTGATTAAGAACAACACAAACAAACCATGTGGGTGGCTTTGCAATACGTGTATATGCTGCTGCTTTGTTTTAGTGATCCCTTTGTCCATTTTTTCTTGTCAAAAAGCAACTTCTTATTCAATAATCAACAACAGAGCTGGATGAGAAGGAACAGAGTATCTGTTCAGTGCTGAATGGTAGCATCTCAGTACAAGTAGTTTCCTATAACAACACTATGCTAATTAAGTAACATTGAGAGCTTGTGCAGGACAGTTAAGGAAGCCGCATGATATGATCATATAAGTTTTTAAATACTGAGCTCCTGCACCGATAAATTTCCAGTTTCTTTTCTGATTTATTGTTTTTCATGCATGAAGGGGCAAACAATAGTTGAACTGCCAATACTTCCCTAAATTTTTTACTTCCATTAACTTTAGTTAGGGGCCTCTGATCCTTATGGCTCTCTGATTTGTTAACATGATTCCAGAATCAAACACGAAAGGCACCATTCTGATCATGGATTGATACCTTATATCCTTTCTTCTGCAAAGAAAAGCTCCCTCCTAAGCCACTCAGGAGAATTTTATAATGTAGACAACCATGCATCCACTTGGTTAGTATGTGAATCCAAACCAAGCATTTATTGAACTGCCACTGGAAAATAATGGCACTCCTTCAGCTTTGCAGGGGACGATCGTTGAGCTTTAGGCATAAGAATGATACAAGTGGAGGAACAAAATGACTAGGCTCAAATGTGTAAGGGCTTAAAAAGGAAGTAATCTTGTGTGGTGTTAGTGGATGTTGAATGTTATGTATATATGAGGGGAAATGGCCACCCCAACTTTGTGGCCTGTGGACCCTTACTTTTCTGGTCTTTGTCTGCAGGAAGAATTCTCATGAAAATCCATGATATCATGTGGCATAACTTCTAACCATAAGATGTTAATATTCTTCCAGAACTGCCATAAGGTCACCCATCTTATTGACTGCCATAAGATTAAGGGGAAGCAAAATTACTTTTAACTTCTGGTATTGTGCTCTTAGAAGTTTTATCTAATTCCGACGGGTTATTTACGCAACCTGAGATGTAAAATGTTAAAAGTTTGCTCCTATTTTGGTACTTGATCAGGAGACATCTACTGTGACTAGATAGTTAAATGAGGCATCCGATTGTTGGCACTTTTAGTTTATTTTCAGAGCTGAAATTTATCAACTCTAAGTAGTGAAGTCAATTGCCTTTGGATAACTTAGAGTTTTTCTAACACCTCTTGAGCTACCGAGGAAGCACTTTTTCTAATATATCAGAGAGCTGCAAATTACTGTTACTTATTTCGGATCATTCTACAATTTGATTGAGTTGCATGGTTCCTTGTCATAGTTGTATGAGTAATAAACCTTCGGAAAACAAAATGTTCCAAAGAACCCCTGAATCCCTGATTTTGCTCCTCTACTCCCGAAATCTGGTCGCCAAGTAATGCCAAGATATTGATGATTTTATTAACAAGCGGTTGGTATAATAGGCAATAAAATATGTCTTCAACTCCGATATCGCACACGATTGGAAAGCATCCTTTAGATGACACCTTGTTAATATTGGATTCCTTGAAGTAAATTAGCCACTAGCAAATCTTATAAGATCTTGATTACTTCAACTAATGGATTAAAACTGATAAAAAAAATTATGAGTCCCTTTTTCATTCTACTAAAACACATAATGTTGTAGAATTGAGATGAGAAAATTAGTTAATCTTGATAATCTTGATAAATCCCTTAAAAATAAGTTAGATAGTTACACATCAAAAGTAGGAGTGCTTGTCCCTTGATAATTTGGTAGATTGTAACTAATTGTTTTACTTATCAATTTTTTTCGTCTTTCGTATTTCTAAAAATAATACTATTCACAGTGTTACTTTTTTTTAAAATGGCAACTCTGCCCGTCAACATTTTGAGTGATCATCACCAGGTAAAATGAAGCAAAATAGAGCTCTATTAGTGCCAACCAAATAGGACATTGAAATAATTAATCTTATACAATAATATTTTTTATCCGGCAGATGATAATTCTTCAACAAAACGACCTCTTTGAGGTGTTTGACATTAGAATATAAATTGGAGTAATATAAGTAGATAATTCAAGAATATGATATTCTATTTGGAGTAAAAAAATTCGGTTGATAAGTAGATATAATTAAAATTAAGTGGTGAGCATTGTAAGAAAGAAACGGAAATCCAATTATTATTTAAAAATGAAAAAGATATTGAATCTTAAATAAAGAGGTTTCTCACATTTATTAATGGTGTATCAATATTTCATATGGCAACATGAAAAAAAGAAATTAACTTAATCCACCATACTTTAGAAATAGATATAATTCAATTTTACTTCATCATCAGATATTTATTAATAATCTAATTATTTATTCTGTGACCAACTTGATGGGTGTTCAATTTTATGGCCAATATTTCAACCAAACAAGGAATATAATATTGAAATACTAATGAGGTATGATATATGGTGTGTAATGTTCTCTACATAACATCTCTCTCCACAAAAAATTGTGCGGTTGCACTGTAACCAAATAGACCACGTGATGGCTAGCCCTATTACACAAGGTCTTCGCCACTCCGGACCAGCATGTGCACCACATGTTCTTAGCGAGTCCCAAAATGTCTCTGCTCCTTAGGTATCAATACTCGAGGGTCCCACTAGACGCCATGTCTCTGAAGCTATAGGACATGCAAAAAAGAGATGGTCGATATCCTCCACCTCTGTGCCGCATAGTGCACAAGACGGGTCTGCTTGTGGAGCCCATCTAGCTCTGTATGACCTGGTGAGGACTCTACCGCACCTCAAGAGCCAAGTGAAGATCCCGACTTTGAGCGGTATGCGTGAGTGCCAGATGCGTACAGTGTTTGTCCTAGTGTCGTCTAAAACATCTCCCCTCGGCAGTAGCTATTTGTATATGACTCTAGCTGAAAAGCTCCCTGAAGACCAGACCCAACCATCTGCCCTCGACGCATCTAGGTGATACCTTGATATTCGATCTAGCAGTCCACGGAGGTCCTCTCGCCGTCGATCTGACAGAATCGACCTGAAAGTAGGAGTCCACGCGCCACCCCCGAGCGAGCCATGAGGAGACCAGTAGTCCGCCACCGTCCCTGTTGGGTGTGTTGCTAAAGCTCGGAGTCTGGGGTAGGCCACTGCAAAGGTGTCCCCTGGTGACCACTCGTGATCCCAGAATGAGAATCCTAACCCTGAGCCCAAGGAGACACAAAAAAACTGTCGCATCTGAGGGAGGATGGCGGCTACCCCCCGCCAGAAAGCCGATGCCCCTCTCCGGGGACGAGGTCTGGAATCCCACGAAAGATCTCTCCCGTAGCAGACATAGAAAACCTGACTCCAAAGATCTG